>JAQQSU010006200.1:0-13586 GCA_028627135.1 Pseudochirops cupreus | reverse complement strand
AGTAGTAAGTGACCATTTTTGTTGCTGTTTCCAATTCCATTCCTCCCAAGAACTCCCTGCCAAATCTGGTGGTCTGAACCTACTGTAGAATTGAAGTCACTCAGAATTATTTGTTTGTTCTCTTTTGGCACATTGATGTTAAGGGTCTCCACATTTCCATAAAATTTTTCTTTAACGTCATTAGAATCCTTTATGGTGGGAGCATAGGCACTGATGATGATGGCGTGATATTTTCCTGCAAGTGACAATTGCAATTTTATGAGCATCTTGTTCACTCCTTTTGGTAGGCATAGAAACTTGTTGACTAGATTAGTTTTTACCACAAAACCTACACCAGCTTCATGGTGTTCCCGTTCACTGTGGCCACTTTAGAAAAATGTGTATCCACTCCAACTTCAGTAAACTGGCCTTCATTCATCAGCCTTCTTTCACTTAGGGCTGCTATTTGGAAGTGATGCCCGCTGAGTTTTCTTGAAATAAGAGTCATTCATCTTTCAGATCTACTGGATTTTGCATTGTTTATAAGTGTGCACACATTCCATATGCCAAGGGCAAGTGGAATCATCTTTGCAAAAGTTTTGGTACTTTTTTTTTGCATTTCAGCTGCAGAATGAGATCCTCACCTGCCGTGTGGTAATCAGGCCAGAGTTGAGTAAGCAGACCGTTTTTAGGATACCTTTTCTAGTTCCTTCCTCACAACAGGAAGTGAGCAGTGTGATCCTTAAAAAGCTGCTCTGACACCTAGGTGGCTGCCAAATTCTATTGCTGCTTCCATTGAGAAGATGATCCTGTTGCCTAGGCTGCCTGTGTACAGAGCTGTGACTGCCTGATGCTTTGTTACTTGTCTGTAGCCCCAGGACTTTGAAGCAGATAAAAATGGTAAAATGGTATGGCTGATGCCTTTTGATTCCTGCATAAATTGGATTTAAGTGAGGTAGAGTTGCATGAAGCTTCTGGCCTCACTCTCTCTTCCAGAGTCATCGAAGTCCAGTGGCAGGACAGAGTCAAGACAGCTTGAGATGCACTGGATGACTTTGGCATCTTTGATATCTAACCAAACTCTAAGCACTCCACAGTCACTGCTTCACCTGCCTTCTTGGCTGTTAGAACAAATTGTTCTCATCTGCTTGTTCTACCAGGGGAAGTCTTCATGTACTCCCCTAACTCACCAATGGGTTTGAGGCCCCTTGATTACCCTCAGTGTGGTTTAGCCCATCTGCATGGTGGCCACTGTGCAGCTTCTTTGAGCCACTGAGAATTAGGTGGATCAGGTGGATACCAAAGGTGGAAAGTACCCCTCACACTCGAGGTACTAGTCTTCTCTGAATACACACCACACCCCATTTTAAATGGGATATTGACAGTCTAAACTATGACATACAAAGAATGGGTGAAGGAACTGGGAATATTTTAGCTTAGAAAATTGAAGACTTTGGGGGTGGAGTAAGGCAATTATTTGAATTCAGTTATCTGAAGGTTTGGTTGTTTGTTTGTTTTTTCCCATGTGGAAGGACTAAAGAGAAGAGGGAATAAACTTGTTCTGCTAGGCTTCAAAAGGCATAACTGAGACTAATAGATGGAAATTATTGAGAGGATGGTAGATTTTTGGTTTAACATGAAGAAAAATTTGCTTCTATCTATTGGAGTTGTCCAGAATATGCAATTATGTGCCTCAGGTAGTAGTGAGTCTTTAAGCAGAAATGTTGCCCACACATGAGGATGGATTCATGATTTGGCTAAGGCTTTGACTAGGTGATCCCAGAGGTCCCTTCTGCTTCTGTAATTCCCTGGTTCTATGCCAAATACAAAAGAATAGTTTTACAAACAAGAAAAAATAGACTTTTAAATTAAGAGGGAAAAGCAAAGTGAATTAGTTTTAGGAAAGTTGCTGATGAAATAGGAAGAGTCATTTTATAAGTGGTTTGAATTTTATTTCTGAAAATGCCTACATTTTTCTCCATCACTTTTAAAGTGAAATAATTTGGAAGCAGTCCTCAATCATTGGCAAGCTTGGAAAAAGAAAACTGGGTTTGAATGGAAAGAATAGTTGACTTTCTCTAATACTCTCTGGTTGGCCTGTTTATTCCCATGAGGACTAAAGTGTCAGCTGTATTGCGAAGTGAAAGGCATAAGGGAAGAAAACCAAAGGCAGACCCTGGGAGCAAAAATAAATGTGATGAGGAAATGATTGGCATATATGATTCAAAATAAAAATAGCAGAATAGTTAAAATACCTAGAGAGAAAAGGAAAAAGAAATAGAACATCCCTCCATAACACACACACATACACACACACACACGCACACACACACTCCTCTTTTAGAGGGATAGGAAGAAAAAAAAGAATTTTGCTTTTTTGGTACTAATGAATTACTTTCATTTAGCACTTACTAGGCACTATGATAGGTAATTGAGATAGAAAGATGAAAAAAAAAAAAGATATAGTCCCCTGCCCTCAAGGAGCTTGAATATTAGAGAATGAGAAGGAAAGCTCCTTACAGAATGCATGGTAAATATATGAAAAATTCGTGTGTGTGTGTGTGTGTGTGTGTGTGTGTGTGTGTGTGTGTGTGTGTTATAGGATTGTGGTTTTGGTTTGAAGAAATACGTATCTTGGCATAGTGAATATAATGCTGGGCTTATTGTAGTAAGGTAAGATTCATATTTCTTCTCTCACTAGTTTAATGACTCTGGACAAGTCACTTAACCTCAGTGAATCTCAAGTATTTCCCTAGATTTATCCCCTTTAATCATGGATTCAATTGTTGAGATCTATTTTGGTGGAAGAAGCTTTAATACCAGGAGTCACAGGCTTGCAAGTATTCAGGGAAAAGATGCCCAACAGACTCTATTTTGGGATGCCACGTATGGGCATATTTCTTGTACTTGATTGTTCTGTCATGTTCACTCCTTGTGACCCAATTTGCAATTTTCTTGGTAAAAATACTAAAGTAGTTTGCCATTTCATTCTCCAGTTCATTTTACAGATGAGGAACTGGGACAGAATTAAATGACTTACCCAGGGTCACATAGCTACTAAGTATCTGAAGCTGGATTTGAACTTGGGAAGATGAATCTTCATGACTCCAGGGCCAATACTCTATCCACTGTGCCCTTGATAAAGGAATGTTACTTGAAAGGTAGTGGAGGTTGATTGAGATAATCAAGCCAGCCACACTTAGGGATTACTTTACTGAGGGAGAACACATCTAGACTGAAGCAATCAACCTGAAACGTGAACCAGGTATGAACAAGTCCTGGACTCCCTCTTTGGACTTCTCAGTGTTTAAGGGATTTGACCTGCTAGGGCTTGCATAAACTCAGCAAGTTAATTTGGAATTAGAGATTTGAGGGTATGGCAGTGAAGAGGGAGGCATGAGAAAATCAAAGCCAAGGCAAAAGAAGATTGACAGCACAGGACTCAGGCAAAAGACAAAAGAAAAAACAGAACTGAGCTATTACAGAGAGGGGAGAGATTGAGGAAAGCCATCATCTTTACAAGCATCTCTGAGCAAAGATTGGGGCAGAAACTATCAGTTGCAACTTGAGGGTTAAAGGAAGTTCCAAGAAAAGGTCTGTTCAAAATAAGTTATTATGTCTATTATAAATACCCATATTAACTATAAAAGGACATCTGAAGAAAAACATTATCTCTATCCAGAGTAAGAAGTGATAAATAGAAGTATGTTTAGAATTATATGTGTGTGTGTGTGTGTGTGTACATACCCCTATTTGTGTCTAATGGTAGCCGTTTTGGGGTGGGGGAGAAAAAGGGAAAAAAAAAGAAATTTACATGATGATTTTGTTACATATTTGAAAAGGATAGCAAGTTACATGTAGTAGATTAGTAGTTTCATGTACATTCATCTTTTTTATTGTACTGTGTTATTCCACAAATTAAAAATAAAATAAAATTTTAAAAAGAAGTAAAAAGATCTCTTCTTTCTCCAGTTTCTCTTCCAGTGACTATCGAGTAGCAAACATTATTACATACCTTTGCCTCCCCTCTCAGAGAGGAATTAACTGAAGAAAATGTAAATTCTAATTTAGGCACAAAACCACACCTCTGCTTCAATGTTAGGAATTTCTAACTGGGGGCTTTGAGCAATTGTGGTTGTACTAACTTTTCATTTACTATAAATTTCCTAAAGGAGTACAGGAAGAACCTGCAGACTTGATGGGCCAATATATTGCTCTTAAATTTAAAATGAGTTGGTTATTTAATATAACAGGGTGTGATTGATTATATCTCCAGAGACAAAGTGGGTAAGGAAGGGCAGTGAAAATTATTGCTGATCACCTGACCTGTCCCTCCCTAACAAGTCAATAGTGTTACAAATGAAAGGGGAAAAAAATCATTCATTAGGCCCTTACTATGTTGTGCTTATCACTGGGCGTGGACATGGCAAAGTGAGAGACCCTATTCCCTGCCCCCTGCTTTTTTTTTTTTTTTGCAGTGAAGAAACTAATGAACATGAATCACTAATAAGTCTGCTTCCATTGTGCTGCCTTTTCTTTTTCTCCCCTCAGACCCCATTTACAAGATTTTGCCTTTTTAAAAAAAATAATTTTAATTCCCCCTTCATGATCCTAAAGTTGATTATTTGTTTTGCATAAAATTAATTTGGCTCTTATTCTATCCACCCTCTTAAACCCTGCTGTCCTTGTTCCTGTTTCTTTATGATGATTCCTTGTTTGATTTTATTTATTTTCCCTACTTCAAACTCTGTTTTATTTTATTTGGATTTAACTGTCTTCTGTTCAGTTCTGGCAAAGAGGCCCACTTCTCCTTCCTCCATGTTGGCATAGTCTTTTCTCCTTGCATCCTGATTATACAAAATAGTAAGTTCTGACTCCTTTCTCTACCTTTCTTCCTTAGCGTATTCCTTTTTACTCACTTTTCTTTCTTCGGTTGATCAAAATCAAATGATTAACCATCTCTAGGGCGAGTCTTCCCAACTTCAAATCCAGCACTCTAGAGCTAATGTGCCATGTTAAATTGTTCACTAAATGCAGAAACTGAGGCTCACGGATAATACTAAATGACTTTGGATACTATTATTTGGAACCAGAAAGTACCTCATTGGGATCATCTGGTCCAACACCCTCATTTTACAAATGAAAGAAGACTGAGACCTAAAAAGACTAAGCAACTTATCCAAGGCCGCAAGTCACAAAGCTAGTTTTCAAGTTGAGTGGCGTTGTCTTACTCCAAATTCAGTGCTCTTCCCACTGCCTCACTTCAGCAATAATGAGTGTTAAGTATTAGGCTGGAGCCACTGGGGAAAAATGATGGGGAAATGGCATAGTCCCTGCCCTCAGGAAACTTATAACGAATAAATCAAATTCTCAGTGAAACATGGCAGTCTCCGACCTACAACTTAAGTCACTTGCCTTAGGGTCCAGTGTTCTTTCTGTTACGTGAGCCTATCTATTGCCACTGACCTAACATTAATTCTTTATGAAATGTCTATGATCTTCAGAAGATGGGTGGAACTAAAGATTGTTTTGGTTAATGACTAAGTAGCTGTCATTAGGCACACAATACATATTTCTGTAAACCCTCATTCAAGTCAATTCCCTGATCTTTACTTTTTTGTTCAAAAGATTGGTCCTGATACTAAGAGATTAGTGCCTGTGTGAAATAGTCTGATTAGAAGAAAATTCAGAATTAGAAAATGAGAAACATGAAAAACAAGAGTCCAGCCATTTACCATCAAGACAAACAAGACAGTAATGTTGAGCTGAATCTAATTAGATGAAAATTAGAGTAGAGATAAAGCAAGCCTAAACTATGGGCTTACAGAATCAACTCTGGTACAAAATTGGGAGCCATGGCTAGAAAGTAGTTCATTTGAAAAATGATCTGAGGGTTTGAGGTACTACAAACTGAATATATAATTACATACCCCTTTTATTGTCTGAATATGTGATATTCATAGTTTCTTCAATATTTTGTCCATGTTTGAAAATATATTTTGAAGGTCTGCTTAAATTTAATTTTGACCCTCTCTTGTCAAATAACATAATTGTTTTTTCTTTAAAGCTTACAAATTGGTCACAACAGGTCATGGACCTAACTTTGAGAGGTGTCCAGAGACATGTCTTTGTCTTATATATTAAAAGATCACAGAAGATTAGTTTGTGTAATGAACATCAGTGCTCAGTCAGACCAAAAGATCGCATTATTAAATTTCAGTTCTCCAACTGTGCATTTGCATCTTCAGAAGCAACTTATCATTAGCATATGGAGATGAGATTGGGTATTCTGTATTATCTTTTGAAATTTACATAAAAGAATTCAAGCTCATAAACTTTTTTTATAAAAACCAAGTTTTAAAATGGCAAATGAATAAGAAACTATTATGAAAGACAAGTATTAAAATTATGTCAAACATGGAAGAATGTGCTTTACATAGGGAGAAAAAAAATTGCTGTGTCCCCAGACTAATGACTTAGACTTCTTAAAATCATGATTTAACTCAAGTCTACTCTGCTTTAAAGTATCTTCCTGAGAAGTAACTTCTTGTCACTACTTCCTCCCTCTCTACATTCTCATCCTCTTACTAAATGATGATTATTAAGCCTGATATTCTTGGCAACTGCCATGATTTGTCATTTGATGCTCATTTTCTGATTTTTGTTACTTTCCCCCCTCTTCTCCAAACTAGACTCATCTAGACAGTGTCCGTTCTTCTTCCTGATTGTATCTTGCTAGCTGGATTGATTTAATACAAAGACAGCAGTAGATCTGGCCCTGCCTTTAGTTATGGAGCTTTAAAGAACTAGACTGAGATCTGAGCACTTGTAATGCTAGCCAACGGGAAAAGTTTCTTGGTAAAAGTATTATTTTGGTCATTTTTTAAAAAAAGGAACCCTTTTCTTGAAACTTTGAGTTCTAGCTGTAATTTGTTTTTCCTTTTGTCTTTAGAAATTTGAAAAATAAATGCGACCTATCTTGTGTTTTTCCTCACTGCATTTCTATGTCACTCCTCTCCCATGCCAAATAAAGTAGTTCTCCATTTTAAAGGTTTTACAGATATGTATTCCTCTTTTGTATTGAGGTGTTCTCAGCCCAATACGTATTTAACAAATGTTATCTTGAATCATGAGAAAATTGTTAACAGTGATAAAACATCAAAGGTACTTTTAAATAGTAAAAACTGTACCTTTTCTAGCAGAATCTCTGTCCCCTCTCAAGTAATTTCTGCCCTTTGGGGAAGGTCAAACATCAAAAATCTATCAATAGAATTATAGTTTTAGTATGGAAAAGAGCTTTTGGGTTATGAAGTCCAACGAATTTACTTTACAGATGAAGATATTGAGGCGTAGAGGAATGAAATGACTTGCTCAGGATCACTTAGGTGTAACTTGTCTAAGGCAGATCATAATATAATCCTAGAGACTTCCTTGAGGCCCATTTCTAAAATATACAGAGAACAGAGTCAAATCTATAAGAATACAAGTCATTCCCCAATTGATAAATGGTCAAAGGATATGAACAGGCAGTTTTCACAGGAAGAAATTAAAGATATCTATAAGCATATGAAAAATGCTCTAAATGACCATTGATTAGAGAAATGCAAATCAAAACAACTCTGAGGTACCACATCTCACCTCACCAGCTGTATTGGCTAACATGACAAAACAGGAAAATGATAAATGCTGGAGAAGATGTGGGAAAATTGGGACACCAATGCATTGTTGGTGGAGTTGTGAACTAATGATCCAGCCATTCTGGAGAGCAATTTGGAAGTATGCCAAAGAACTAAAAAGATGTACATACTCTTCGAACCAGGGATATCACTTCTAGGGCTGTATCCCAAACAGATCATACAAGTGGGAAAAGGACCCCTATGTACAAAAATATTAATAGCAACTCTTTTTGTGGCGGCAAAGAATTGAAAATCAAGGGGATGCCCATCAATTGGGGAATGGCTAAAGAAGTTGTGGTATATGAATGAAATGGAGAGACTTATATAAGCTGATGCTGAGTGAGAAGAGAAGAACCAGGAGAACGTTGTACACAGTTAGACACGTTGTATCTATGATGACTAACTGTGATAGATTGGACTCCTCTTAGCAAGGCAAGACAATAAGGCAACTCCAAAAGACTCATGATGAAAAAGGGCTATCCACAACCAGAGGAAGATTTGCAGAATGTGAATGCAGATTGAAGCAAACTCCTTGCTCTCTCTCTCTTTTGTTTTGTTTTGTTCCTTCTTTCTCCTTGTTCATTCCATTGGTTATAATCCTTCTTTATGATTTGACTAATGTTTAATGTGAAGATATTCGTAGAACCTGTATCAGATTGTATGCTGCCATGGGGGCAGGGAAGGGGAAAGGAAAGGGAGGGGGAGAAAATTTGGAACTCAAGGGATTGTGGAGCTGAATGTTGCAAACTAAAAGTAAATAAATAAATACAAAGAATTCTTTGAGGTCAGACAAATCGTGATTTACCCAGAATCAAACTGCTAGTGAATATAGGAGGTAGTATTTGAATATGTTTTTCAGATTATAAGTCCAATGTCGTATTCACCATACTGCCTTTTTGGGGGGGGGGGGTCTATCTTGATGTATAAGCAGAGGGTTATTCTTTTTTGCCCACCAGAGTCAGTAAATTAACCAGACATTTATGGATTGAGCTCTCACTTCCTAGGGGAGCATACTGAAAGATTCTTAAGCATAATGAAATAAACTCATTGATTTTTTATAAGTAAGAAAACCCAAACCATGACTAGCTTTGAATACGTTACTTAAGTATTTGGAGGGGGTAAAGGGTAGATTAGCAAGGTACATTCAGCCCAAGAATCTTCTTTCTTTTGTCATGTATGCATCTTTTTTCTCTTTAGTGGATAAAATGAAATCAGTGCTAAACAGTCTTGCCTTTCGTTCTCCTCTACCTCAAGTAGCAGTTTGACATTTTTTATTTTTTGTTTTTCTTCTTGTACCTAGTATAGCTTTAAAAAAAAAAGGTAATTTTGGTTGTACGTGACATTCATAGCAAGTCTTTATTTTCTTCTCTGTGCTTTAGCATTCCTGAAATTCTCTAGGACTATACCATTAAAAAAAAATTATCTTCACTTACTTGCCCTTTCATCTTCTATACATATCGCTTCAGACAGCTCTCTTTTTTTCTTTCTCATCATGATGTCATTTTTGAGATCATCTTATACCACTTGAGTCAATTCCTTGGACAGAATTCTTTAAATGCTTTGAAAGTCATTCTTCTCATCCATCATGTTCTTTTTTTTTTTTTTTTAATTTTGGAGGGGAAAAGGCAGGGCAATTGGGGTTAACTGAATTGCCCAAGGTCACACAGCTGGTATGTGTGTCAAGTGTCTGAGGCTAGATTTGAACTCAGGTCCTCCCGAACCCAGGTCCAGTGCTCTATTCACTGTGCCCCTCCTCATGTTCTTGAAGATTAGGATGATTAATGCTTTCAGGGCTTCAGTTTCCTTATCTGTAAAATGAGAACTCGAGGTAAGATGATGAGCTTTTTTATGCTCTAAAGCAGTGGTTCTCAACCTTCCTAATGCCAGGACCCTTCAATACAGTTCCTCATGTTGTGGTGACCCCCAACCATAAAATTATTTTCGTTGCTACTTCATAACTGTAATTTTGCTACTGTTATGAATCATAATGTAAATATCTGATATGCGGAATGTATTTTTATTGTTACAAATTGAACATAACCCACAGGTTGAGAACCTCTGCTCTAAAGTGAAGCATGATAGAGCAGAAAGCCTGTTGGCTTTGACATCAGAGGTCTTGTATTCAAATCTAGGGGCTGCTACTTTCTATCTCTGTGACCTTGGACAAATTACCTAACCACTGTGGGTTGTACTGTGTCAGAATATGGTCCAGAATAGCAGTTCAGTTGCTTCTACCTTGGCTGCCCTGCTTTTACCAGATGTCTGCCTGGTTGAAGTCCTCCATCATTACCCCCATGCCAGCTATGTGATTTGCTTCTGGAACTAATGTCACAAATTGCACCCAGGTCAAGTGGCACAAAATGTGTCCTCATTTGAGAAGATTGGTTGCCTTTCCATGGTACCTATAGGGATTCTGGGGTAGCAGTATAAAGCCAGTGCTAGGGAAAGAGGCCATTGAATCTCAGATTTAGAGTTAGAACGAAACTGAGAGGTCATTGGAAACTGCCCCTCCTTTATTTATAGGTGAGGAAACTGAGGTTCAGAGAGGTTAAGTGATTTACTTAGGGTCTCACAGCTAGTAGTGCTTGAAGTAGCATTCACACTCAGACTTCTAGACTCCAAGTCTAGCACTTTGTCCTGTACATTATTCTGATCAGGTAGGAAAAGAGCTCACACCAGCCAATTGTAACTATTTTTTGCTGTGTGTCAAACTCCATTGTTTATATTTTACAGAAGTATTGGAAATGCTGTCAACACTCATTAAATTTTGGACCTTATTTCATTTGATTAAAAAATACCCTGATACCTGCTCTGGGAAGATTGTATGTCTACTATTTATTTACAGGAGGTTGATATACAGATGCCTTTCTACCCCTGGATAAGTTATTGCCAACCCTAAGGACTGCTTCTGTGGCCAGTACTAAATGTTCTCTCTCCTGGTGACATGGTACTGACTCTATGGAGTCCAAAAAATTGCTTTGTTGACAGAATATTAATTTCCATTTATTTGGAAAGAACCTTAACCCTTTTACATTGCCTTGGTGTTTGAGCAGTCTATCTCTTCTCCATACCAAGTTCTTTCACCTTTTCCAGACTCACAATAGGTTTTTCTACTCTGCCTCTTTTTTTTTTCCTTCTCCCTCCCCACCCCCAACCATTTCTTCTTCCAAGGAACACTATAGAGTCCTTGATAAGCCAGAGAATAGAGAAGTATTCTACCAACACTTTCATCTTTTCCTCCAATGGGAGACCAGTCCAAATGTTGTATACAAATAGTTATTAATTGGCAGTTAGGTGGTGTAAGTAGATAGAGTGCTGGGCCTGGAGTCAGGAAGACTAATTTTCCTGAGATGGAATCTGGCCTCACTTACTAGCTGTGTGACCCTGGGCAGGTCACTTAACAACTTCTTCATCTGTAAAACGATCTGGAGAAGGAAATGGCAAACTATTCCAGTATCCCTGCCAAGGAATGGGTTCATGGAGAATTGGACACAATTGAAACAACTGAGCAACAACAAATACATTGGCTCTAGAAAAACTCAATACCTCCTAATACAGGTCACACCACACAAAAACCAAGAGCCTCAGTTCTATTCTTTTTATTAAGTCATACTTCTAACTGTCATGGCAGACCTCTATGGTCACTAGGGGTTCCTAAGCAAGACTTTTCTCATATGAATTTTTGTCCTTTCTTGACAGTCTGACAATATCTTTTCAAGTTTATTTGATATTCAACTATCACATTCTTGCCAATGCCCTTAGTATAGAATAGCTCTCAGAGGCCATAATTCTTTCAACAAAATTACTTTGTTTCAGTAGTATTTTGATAAACCGGGTACCAGGTTTTTTTTCATCTGTGTCCTCTTCAGTAATATGGAGTAGCTTAGCAGATGGTCTTCAAGAGATATTGTGGCTCAACATTTTATGTCCCTTTGGTCAACCTGTTGATAAACCCCTTGCAGACTTAGCTAGGCATGTCTTCTGACATTTAATTTGTCACCACCAGGCCTCTACCCAAAGCCATTCCAGGATGTTAGACTCTGTGAGAGCTTGTGCTAGACTGGAATTTGCCTTTCTGAAGGTCTCTGCCATGCCAAGCACCACATATATAAATAATATGTGCCTTTCAAGATAGACAGTTGCAAAGAATTCTGAAATTAACTCTCAAGTCCTCTTGTATGTATTTATTTATGATGGTTTAAGGGTTGTTTCCCTGCCTCTTAACCTCCTGAATAGTGAATGTGAAGATCTTAGCAGGTCTAGCTGACAATATGAAAATCAGACAGTTTTACTCTACCTTAATAGATTTGGAGTAATTTGGGCAGAGAGATCAAACTTTTAAAGTCAGATTTATTCATACTTACATATGGATTTTAATTAGTCACTTATCTCATGTTAAAACAGATAATTATTTGAGATTAAATGGATCAAGGAGTCTTCCAGACTGGGAGCCCCTCCACAGCAGTGATTCTCTTCTGCCCTACTTTATATCCCTAACACTTAACATACAGTTCCTGGCACATAGTAGGCACGAAATAAATGTTTATTGTTTTACTCTCTAGAGATCTACCTACGTTTTCATGCAGCCTATCTTCTCATAATGACCAATTGTTTGTAAAAAAAAAATACCAGTTTTCTTCTATGGATTAAGACATAGGAGTATGACTGAAGCAGTGCCAAATTTTAGCTAATATTCTACAACATGCCGTCTGGTGTTAGCCTGAGGACTTTTTTATTACTCAGTGTAAGCCTAGGCAGTGAAAAATAAATATGTAGAGTAGTAGTGTAGGGGTGGTGATGGTGAAAAGGACAACTCTCTCTTTCCTGGTCCCCTCCTTTTTATGGGTGGTACCATGTTTTTCCAGACACTCCCTTGACTCTTCCCCTCAGGTATGACTTTTCTGTCTTGTCATTGCCTAAACTCTGCGCTGCCCTTCCCCCCAACACAACTGGTTGTCTTTTCAAAGCTGGTGGGAGAAAATTGAGAGGTGATTTTTCTCTTCTCACTTACTAAAAGGCACAAAATAATCAATAATTCTCCTTTCTTTAACTTGAGCCCCTATCTAGAATTTTTATACTGAAATTTTGACATATTTTCTCTCACTCTGTTCTCTTCTCCTTCCTTCCCTTCTCTTTCCCTTTCTCTACCTTCTCTGTCTCCCCTCCCTTCTCTCTCCTTCATCTCATCTTTTCCCTTTCCTTAAAATGTTCCATGTTTCCTTTGCTGAATTTGAGTAATGAAACACATTAGCAGAAACACAATGGTTGAACACATTTTTCTTTGAGAAACTGACTTTAAAGCAAAAGGGAAATGAGAACCAAACTTGTAAGATTTGGGAGGCACATATTTCTCTCCCAGGAAGAGAAAGTGGGAAAGAGGACACTGTGCTCTCAGCAGTATGAATGGTCCCAGCAACTCAGTTTTTGCTCCTGGTGAGTCGCATATAGCTCTGTCTTGGTGTCCCAGCATGGGGTCCTTACAGCAACTGGGCTGGATAGCTCCCTGGAAGGCACCTTTCCTCACACTGTACTTTGTTGGGGCGGTTTTTTTCCTGTTAATATCCTCCCTTTGGCTTGCTTTCTCCCTGTGATGCCCAGTCTTGATGCCACTTTTCACTCTTTCCCATTAAGAATGAAGAACAGACTTGTCAGTTAGATGTGAATCAGTCCAGTGTAAGACTAACTCTCTGAGGGTTAGAGCAGGGGTACACTGAGAGGATTTTCATTCTGACCAACAAGCGTCCATTTCCAGTGACCAAATTTCCTTGAAAATTCTAAGAGGTCACATGTACAAAAATATTTATAGCAGCTCCTTTTGTGGTGGCAAAGAATTGGAAATTGAGGGGATGCCCATCAACTGGGGAATGGCTGAACAAGTTGTATCAGCAATGCAGTATTCACAATGCCTACAGTAACTATAAATATGCTGAT
>JAQQSU010000620.1:0-19926 GCA_028627135.1 Pseudochirops cupreus | reverse complement strand
TACATGGCAACATGGAAAAGTGATAACTGTAATTGATGAAACTTTTCTCAGTATGAGGATAGGTGAAGGGAATACAAATGTATATACACATATACATACACATATGTCTATATAGGAAGCTTTACATATGTGTTCGAACACGTATCTGAGTATGTGTATATGTAAGTACATGGAGGGCACAGGTTCAATTGAATAGGAAGGGACAATACTCTAAAAGGTGAAATTCTGAGGTGGGAGAGGATTAGAATGAGAAGAGACAGGGAGAGACAGAATGGAGTTGAGCATCTCATGGAAGAGGCAAGAGATAATTGTTACAATAGAGGGGGAGAACAGGAAGGCAAAAGGAAAAGAGTCAACCTTACTCTCACTGAATTTGGCTTAAGGAAGGAATGACATAAACTCTAAACTGGCCATCTTGCCACATAGAAGAGTAGGGGGAGGGGGATGAGAGGTAGGGTGATGGAGGGGAGGGCAGGATGGGGGGGGAGAGCTGATGAAAGGTCACACTTCTGTAGAGGGACAGGGACAGGGTGGAGAGTGGATGGGGGGGGCAGGATAGGAAGAAGGGACATGTAATCAGACTGTCACAATATGCTCACTGTGGAGAAGTTCTGCGTAATTTCACATGTTCAGCCTGTATTTGATTGCTTGTCCTTCCAGTGGGGATGGGTGACGAGGGAGAAAGAGAAAGAATCTAGAATCTAAAGTTCCATAAACAAATTTTAAAAATATATATGTATATATATATATACACAATTATTATTATTATTATTATTAACTACATCCAACTGGAACTTGAGATATGTAGGCACTGTGGTTGGGAGATCCATCCTGCCCTACCAAAAAGACAGAGGGGTGAGGGGGGAAGACATAGGAGAGAATAGATTGGGGGTGGGGGGATACACTGGGATGGCTGTTTTGGGGCAGTGGGTAGGGGAAAAATGGGGAGAAATTTTGTAACTCAAAATTTTGTGGAAATAAATGATGTAAACTAAAATAAAATAAAAAATTAATTAAAAAATAAAAATGGTGTCATGATCTGAATATTAAAGTTCATCCCATAAAAAATTAGATGAAAAACAGATCATATACTTTTCACAGCTATAGGTAGGAGATTTATTCTTAACCTGACAAGTAATACACACAATGACAGAAAATAAAATCTATAATTTTGAATGCATGACATTGAAAAGCTTTTGCACAAGCAAAATAGATGCCTCTATTATAAGAAGGGAAGTGATGGAATAGGAAAACAGGAGTTAGGTATCCAAGATGTATACACATCATACAAATACAAAAGACTAAGAGCCATTCCTAAATGGATAAGTTGTCAAAAGATACGAACAAACTGCCACTTCAACCTGTTTAAATTTTGATAATTCACTTTAATCTCTTTGAACCTCAGTTTCTTCATCTGTAAAATGAGAGTGTTAAATTAAGTCCATTTTAGTTCTAAAAATCTTAATTTATGCCTAGATGACCCTTGGTTGGTTCGTCATTGTCCTTCTTTCTTGAAGAGGACCAAAAAGACATCACTATGCTAAAGTCAAGTTTTAATGTGTCTGACTGTGGCTGATCAGAGCAATATGAGCTAGGAATTCTCTACCACAAGTCAGGCATGTGAACATTTGGGGTAGATTCTCCAAATTTGCACATCCTGTGTTTCCTTTGAACTGCTTCAATTCTGCTTTGCTCATAGAGCACAGTACCTTTTCTGATGTGGGCATGCCATGCTGAGGGGTCCTATGCCACTGTCTCCCATGTCACACAATCAATTCCAAAGTTCTTGAGAGAGACCTTGAAAGTGTCCTGGTATCACTTCTTCTGACCACCATGTGAACATTTGCCTTGTGTGAGTTCTCCATAAAACAGACATTTTGGCAAGCATATGTTTTGCATTTGAACAATGTGGCTAGACCATCGGAGTTGTGCTCTCTGAAGCAGAGTTTGAATGCTTGGCAGTTTAATTCTACTAAGGACCTCAGTGTCTGGCACCTTATCCTGCTGGGTGATCTTCAGAATCTTCCTAAGACAATTCAAATAAAAGAGATTCAGTTTCCTGGCATGGTGCTGGTAGACTGTCCAGGTTTCACAAGTATACAACAACAAGGTCAGTACTGTTAGTTGTGAGGGCTTATGGAAAATTATGTCAAAATTTGGTTGCCTAGAGAAGTTCATCAGCATTGTACAACAATTTCATGATGGCATGCTTGCCTAGGTTCTAGATAATAAATGACCCTTAGGTCTCAGTGGAGGTAACCTAGGACCTACTACTGAAGAATCTTGGGAAAAGCATCCTCCCTCAGTCCACCCCACCCCCCTTCAGTCACCTGGGAGAGGAGCAATCCCTACATGGAAACTGACATTGCAGGTGCTACAGGTCCCACCTCAGCAGCCACAGTTAGTGAAGCCTGGGAAAGAATGTTCTTGGCATTGTTAAGTGGTTAAACATCAGAGACACATATGGTTTTATCAATGGAGATGACACTAAAGAAGATGTATTACCATCTGCCTTGTTGCTGAACACTATGGACCACTGGGCTTTTTCCATCTGCCTTGCAGCTGAAACCTCACATAATAGCATATGAACCCCTTGAGAGCAGGGACTGTCTCACTTTTCTATTTGTATCTGCAGAAATTAGCACAGTACTTGTCACATGGCAAGGACATTTATAAATGTCCCCTCCCCCTATTTATTTATTCATTTGTTCTTTCATAAGTTCCTTCCAGGTCTAAATCTATGATCCCATCATCCTCATAAAGACACAAGTTGATATATACTTCAGGTATTTTCATTCCCATTTTATAGATGAAGAAATTGATATTAAAAAGGTGAAGTGACTTGTTCATGGCTACACAGTTAATAGGCATCAGAGCTCCTACTCAGATCCCCTGACTCCAAATTCATTATTCTTTCCATCATACCACATTGTCTCTCCTGCATGCTTTTAGGAATAGACATTGTGGAAAGAGTACTGGATGAGTATTGTAATAGTTACTAGCTTTGTAGTCCTGAACAAGTTATTTAACCTCTCTGAGCAAGTTATTAAACCTCTTTATACCTAAATTTTCTCATCTGTAGAATGTGTATAATATTAACTTAAACTATTTAATGCCAAAGTAATTTTAAATGTTACAATACACCTTGATGTCTCACCCATTTCATCCATGTCTTTTCTAGTTCAAGGGCTTTGGTTAGGGCTAATTAGCTTCCTAACTCCCTCTCTAGTCAGAATAGAAGAAAAGGCAAAGAGGCATGGTAGCTATATTTTATGGACAAAACCTGATATATGATTTCACTAAAAATATTCCTTTTGCAAAACCCCATTATAAGTATACTTCAATTTCTTGAAATTGGGACTGTCCTAGAAACATCTATCCTGTGTAGTCACTGTAAAAAGAGAGAAAATTAAGAAAGAAGAGGAGACATATATCAATAGCCTTCCATAGGGAAGAAGTAAGTCAGACACTTCTCTCATGTGGTTCTCTTCTTTTAGCTCCCCAAATCTCCTCTCTCATCAAGAGATTCAGTGTGGCATCATGGGTAAAGTGTTGACCTTGGACTTGGGAAGTCTTGGGTGCTAAGCCATCTTTGATATTTATTAGATGTGTGACTATAGGTTGTCACTTAATCTTTTTAAGCCTCAGTCTCCTCAATGATAAAATGGGTATAATGATGCCCATAGTACCTATCTCTCAGGTTGTCAAGATAACATGTGTAAAACTAAGAGATCTGGAAATATCAGTTATTATAATGCAGGCATTATAAACTCTGAAGGTCCTTATCCCAACTCTCATTTGTATTGATGAGTCAGGTAATCTAAAGCAATGTTCCAGTAGTACCCCTGAGGGACTGAGGGATACTACTTTCTAATGCTATTGACTCAAACCCCCATTTTGATTTTTTCTTGTATCTTCATTGCTAGTAATAAGTGATCATTTAACAAATTAGCATCAATTAGCTTTGACAAAAAGATATTTACTGAAAAGATAAAGCAAGAACAAAAATACAATCTCTTCCCTCCAAAAACCAACTAACCAACCAACAAAAGAACCCTGAGGGCACTCTTCCCCTTCTTCAACTTTGGTCCTTATGGAATGTGGGCTGAAACCTAAAGTAATTGCAGTAGCTCATCCTTCATTCCCCAATGCACCCCTTCCTCCAGGACCAGTAGTAACATCTTGGGTGATGTCTTGACTTCCCTAAGAATTGGAGTTAAGTGAAGCAGAGTTTCACAAAGTCATCAGTCTCTCTTTCTCTCTATTCCTGAGTCATTGAATTCCAGGGTCAGGACAAAAATCAGGACAACTAGTAATGGCTTAGGATGCAGTAGCTTGGGGGTCTTTGATATCTGACTGAGCTCTAAGCACTCCACAGTATCTACTTTAGCTGCCTTCATGGCCACTTAACAAATTATTCTTATCCACCTGTTTCCACTGGGGAAACATGCTTGGGGTAGACATCATCTTAACTCACCCAAGGGTTTGAAGCCTGTCAGTTATCCTCAACCTGGTTTAGATGGTCCACCAAGACATTTTTATGGGTGTGGCCACTGCATGTACAGCTTCTTGGAGCCACAGATGAGAGTTGGGGAGAAGCTGCCCTGAAAAGAGCTCAGCAAGCCTTCATACTAGAACTTCTGGTCCTCTCTGAACACCCTATATGGTCCACCAAATTAATTTCTGAATGAGGTTTAGCCAATAGATGAATTCCTGCTGCTCCCTCTTGTCTATTTGGGCAGATAGCACAATGGATAGAGTGCTGGGTCTGCAATCAGGAAGACTCATTTTTTCTGTTTTCAAATCTGACCTCAGACATTTACTAGCTGTGTGATCCTGGGCAAATTACTTAACCCTGCTTCCCTCAGCTTCCTCATCTGTAAAATGAGCTGGAGAAGAACATGGCAAAGCACTCTACTATCTTTGCCAAGAAAACTTCAAATGGGGTCACAATTGAACAATGACAACAACATACTGGGTCAAGTTGGTCACTTGGGACTTAAATCCTCACTGATATTGGCTGTCTAAAAAAATCTGCTGCGGCTTGCAGTTCCTGGATCTCTGGTGGCTTATTTTTGATCTATTGATCTTTGAAGCTTTCAAGGTCGCAGACTACTCTTACTCTCTTTCATCTAGAACTAGAAAAGAACAGAGGCAAAAACCAGAGACACCATGTACAGCTTTGTGTGGATCCAGGTAAAGAGATTAAGGCTCAAGGCTTCTCTCCATACCTCCAGCCTTATAGAAGCTACTGCCTCCTCCTTCCAATATAGCCATAGAGTAAAGACTGAATCATCTCTGATTAGTGCCTTTTGTAAATATTCTCAGTTCTGGATCTGCTGCCAAGTGAAAAGTTCCTCTTTTTCACATGGTAAGCAGGTCAGAAACAATACCTGCACGTGCTCTGAAGTTCATATAGGGACTGAGTCAGCAGGGTATGCAAGGACTGAGTTCTCATTGTCCAAACCCAGTATCCCATTACAATATTTTTTGTTAAAGTAACTCTAGGATTCTTCTGCAGGGAGACTCTAGAACCTATCTCCAATGAACATGCTTAGGTTGCCCCATTATGGGAAAAAAATGTCTTCCTTCCACATTCTACTCCCTCAAACTATAATTATAGTCATCCCTCAACATTCATGGTTTTCACATTCGAGTTTTGGTTATTTGAGGGTTGGCCAATAGAAATTTTTGGAAATTTGCAGTGTACTACAGAAAAAAACAGATTATAAATGTATAAAAAGAAAACAAAAAGATTAGTGTCACAAATGCATAATTACTATGTATTATTAATCAATTTTGTCATTTACTACCATAAGTGTACATACACAAATTTAATATATACAGTTAAATGTTGTTAAAAGTTTCGGTGTGCTAAAAACTATGGGCTATATGCTTGTCTCTTTGAGATCCAGACTCAGTCACATGATTTTCTCTCCCATTAATCATTGTATCTTGCTCTTTTATTAGGAGAAGGAAATCTGCCAAGTACTTGCTACAGCTACACTAGTGGCTGGGAAGACTGCATAGTGTGTGAGATACTAATTTCTCACATAGAAACTGCAACTTTTTATGGGTTCTGTGTGTTGTTTTGTGTGTTAAATAAATATGATAACAATTATTAAAAATAAAGGTTTGGGGTTTGAGGTCTAGAGTTGTCCTGTTTTTTCACATTCTTAGGGGTCTGGCACCCTAACCCCCTTGATATAGACCTAGCAGTGGTGTTGCTGGATCAAAGGGTATGCAGAGTTTTATAGCCCTTTGGGTATAGTTCCAAATTGCTCTACAAAATGATTGAATCAGTTCACAATGCCACCAACAGTGCATTAAAGTTTCATTTTTCCCAAGTCCCCTCCAACATTTGTCATTTACCTTTTCTGTCCTATTAGCCAATCTAAAAGGTATGAGGTAGTGTCTCAGAATTGTTTTAATTTGCATTTCTCCAATGAATTGTGAGTTAGAGTATATTTTCATATGGCTATAGATAGCTTTGATTACTTCATCTGAAAACTGATCATATCATTTGGTCATTCATCAATTGGGGAATGGCTTTTATTTTTATAAATTTGATTCAGTTCTCCACATGTTTGAGAAATGAGACCTTTATCAGAGAAACTTGCTTCAAAATTTTTTTCACAGCTACTATTGCCAACTATGTCTCTCTCCATCCTATTTTCCCTCCCCCCATTTATTCTATTCTCTTTTTCCTTTCACCCTGTCTCTCCTCAAAAGTGTTTTGCTTCTGATTACCCCCTCCTCCAATCTGCCCCCCCTTCTTTCACCACCACCCCTCTTCTCTTATCCCCTTCTCCTCCTACTTTCCTGTAGGGTAAGTAAGATGGATTTTTATACCTAATTGAGTGTATATGTTATTCCCTCTTTGAGCCAATTCTGAAGAGAGTAAAGTTTACTCACCCCCCCCCTTCTCCTCCACTGTAAAATCTTTTTCTTGCCTTTGTTACGAGATAATTCACCTCATTTTACCTCTCCCTTTCTCTTTCTTCCTGTACATTCCTCTTTCACCCCTTCATTTTATTTTTTAGGTATCATTCCCCCATATTCAACTCACATCTGTGCCCTCTTTCTATGTATACCTCTTCTAACTACCTTAACAATGAAAAAGGTCTTATGAGTTACAAGTATCATCTTCCCACATAGGATGGGACTTATTAAGTCCCTTATGATTTCCCTTTTTTGTTTGCCTTTTTGTGCTTCTCTTGAGTCTTATCTTGGAAAGTCAGATTTCCTATTCAGTTCTGGCCTTTTCATGAAGAAGGCCTGAAAGTCCTCCACCTCATTGCAGGCCCACTTTTCTCCAGAAAGATCGTGCTCAGCTTGGCTCGGCAGGCAACTCTTAGTTGTGACCCCGCTCCTTTGACCCCCAGAATCTCACGCTGCAGGTCTTGACTGAGGCAGCTGCTAAATCTTGTGTTATCTTGACTCTGGTTCCACCACACTTGAGGTGTTTCTTTCTGGCTCCTTGTCGCATTTCCTCCTTGACCTGAGAGCTCTGGAGTTTGGCTGTAACATTCCTAGGAGTCTTCCTCTGGGGATCTCTCTCAGGAGGCGACCAGTGGATTCTTTCAGCTTCTAGTTTGCCCTCTGAGTGCAGACCATCCGGGCAGTTTTCCTTGACATTTTCTTGAAAGATCATGCGTGGGCCCTTTTTTCGATCACGGCTTTCAGGTAGCCCAGTACTTTCTATCTCCCCCGCATCTGTTTCCCAGGTCAGCTGTGTTTCCAGTGAGATATTTCACGTTGTCTTCTTTTTTAAAAAGTTCTTTTGGTTTTGTTTTACTGTTTCTTGATTTCTCATTGTCATTAAGTTCCATTTGCTCCATTCTAATTTTTAAGGAATTATTTTCTTCAGGGAGCTTTTGGCCCTCCTTTTCTATTTGGTCAATTCTGTTTTTTAAGGCACTCTTCTCCTCATTGGCTGTTTGGACCTCTTTTTACCATTTAGCCTAATCTGTTTTTTTAAAGTGTTATTTTTCTTCAGAATTTTTTTGTTTCCTTTACCAAGCCGTTGACTCATTTTTCATGATTTTCTTGAATCACTCTCATTTCTCTTCCCAATTTTCCCTCTATCTCTCTTACCTGATTTTCAAAATCTTTTTGAGGTCTTCCACGGCCTGAGTCCAATTCATATTTTTCTTTGAGGCTTTGGGTGTAAGAGTTTTGATTTTGTTGTCTTCTTCTGAGTGTGTGTTTTGATCTTCCTTATCTCCATAGTAACTTTCAGTAGTCAGAGTTTTTGTCTGTTGTTTGCTCATTTTCCCAGCTTATTAGTTGACTTTTAAGTCTTTGTTAAAGTAGGGCTCTGCTTCCAGAGTGGATGGCATACTGTCCCAAGTTTCAGGGGTTTTGTGCAGCTGTTTTCAGAGACACTTTTAAGGACCTATAAATTTTCATTTCTTTTAAGGTCATATGATCTAAGGAGAGGTGTTTGTTCCTTTCCTGGCCTGCGCTCTAATAAGTGAGTGTCCGGAAGCACTCTTTTCTGCCTTGGAACTGTGAGGAGGATTCCCTCTCCACTCCTGCCACAGGCTTTCTATGCCGGTGCTCCTCCTTGCCCTGGGACTGCCACCAAGGACTGTGACCCAGATCTGAGTATGAGCAAATAACAGACTCCTGCCTTAATGGTAGCAAAAAGACCCCTGTAATCTCCTTCTGACCAGTTGTTTGACTCTCCTTAGCATCTGTGGGATAAGAGCTCTGGACGCAGCCACTGCTGCTGGTACTGCTGATTCTATCACTCCCAAGGCCTGCTCCTGGTTTACTGGGGCCCAGTCTGTGCTGGCATGGCCTACTCTGGTCTGTGCTACTCTCTCATCCTGGTGCAACAGACCTTTCCAGGTTGTCTTTGACTGGAAATGTGTTTCGCTCCATCTTTTCATGGGTTCTGCTGCTCTAGAATTTGTTTAGAGTTATTTTTAAGGGCATTTGGAGAGGCCTGGGGGAGAGCTCAGACAAGTCCCTGCCTTTACTCTGCCATCTTGGCTCTGTCTCCTTTAGAGTCTTCTTAGCAAAGATACTAGAATGGTTTGTCATTTCCTTCTCCAACTTATTTTTACAGATAAGAAAACTGAGGCAGAGTTAAGTGACTTGGCTAGGGTCACGCAGCTAGTAAGCTGTGTGATTTGAACTCAGGGAAATGAGTCTTCCTGACTTCAGGCCCAGCACTCTACCCACTGAGCCACCTAGCTGCTCCTATATAGTGTTTCATAGACATGTCGCTATTACAGGATGTTGCCTCCTGGAAGTCACTGATTACATTGTAAACTCAACATGTTCAAAATAAGACATATGATTTCCCCTATAAAATCTGCTCTTCTTTTAGATCTCTGTTTCTGTCAATGGTGCCACTAAAATCATCAAATTACTCATGTCTAAAGTTTCTATGTCATTTTTAACTCTCCCCTTCCCCTCACCTTCCACATACAATAGCTTATGAAGTCTTGTCAAATTTCTCTTCACGCTTTTGCTCATCATAGAGATGGAAGTGTGATGTGATGAAAAGAATATCATCAGTCAGTCAATAAATATTTGTGAAGCACCTACTGTGTGCAGACACTAGGAAGAGGTAGGTTACTTTGGATGTCACTCAACATTAAATGGGCTGAGCAATATCTGTGACTTTTGCTATATCACTTATCCTCTTTATCCAGATTCAGTTTCTTTATCTTATAAAATGAAGAGGTTGGACTAGATGACCTGGGTCTCTTCCAACTCTAAAGCTTTGGTCTTGTGATTTTCAGATCTCTAAAGCCAACCAAGTTTCTTCATCTGTCCAATGGATATAATAACATAAGAGTTGTTGTAAGGATCCAAAGAGTTGCAAATGTGAATGCTTTGAAAGTATTGTACAAATGCCAGAGATAATTTCCATGATTGACAATTTTGGGGGAAAAGTTATGGATATATCCTATTTTTTAATCACTATCACTTCCCAATATAGCCTTCCTTTTACCCCCTCCCAGAAAGCTATCCCTTATAACAAAGATTTAAAAAGAAAGAGATTGTTGAAACTAATCAGTTGTTGTTCTTCAGTGGACTAATCATGTCTGACTCTTTTAGACCCTATTTGGGGTTTTCTTGGCAAAGAGTCTGGAGTGGTTTCCCGTTTCCTTCTCTAACTCATTTGACAGATGATGAAACTGAGGCAAATAGGGTTAAATGATTTGCCCAGGGTCACACAGCTAGTTAAGTGTCTGAGGCCTGTTTTGACCTCCTGACTCTAGGGCAGACACTCTATCCATTATGCCACCTAAGTGCTCAAACTAATCAATACATTCAATACAATAAACATTTACTAATCACCTACTAAATGCCAGGTGCTAGTCTAAATGCAGGGGATACATTCAATAAAAATAATTTTAAAATTTATATTATACACACACATGCATATGCATATATACATACACATATATGCATATATGTATGTGTGTGTGTATATATATATATATATATATATACACACATATGCATGTATATATATAGTCCCTGCCCTCAAGAACCTTATAGTCTAATGGGTAGAGACAATATACAAAATAAGGCAAGAAAGTGTGATAGTGGGGAACTGGAGACCAGGGGGTACCATCCTGTTTCTTGGAGTTGAAACCAGGCCTGACAGCAGATACAGAGTGAAGAGATCCCAAAAGTCCATTTTCTGCTCTCTATAAAGGAAGGCATTGGGAGAAGTTTGGTACTCAAACTTCTAGTCAGAGGGGATTAGAGGCTGAAGCAAGTTGTGTCAATGAAGGCTTGAGTTAGCTTCATGATTGTTCTTTGTTTTTGAAGAGGACCAGTGACATCATGGGTGATGTCTTGACTTGTACATGAATTAGACTGAAATGAGACAGAGTTGCACAAAATCTTAGGTCTCCAGTCTTCCTCTCCCTTCCTGAGTCATCTAAATCCAGTGGCAGAACAAAAGTCAAGATGACTGGTGATGGCCCAGGATGCAGTGAGTGACCTTGGCATCTTCAATGCCTGACAAAGCTCTAAGTGCTCTGTGGCTCCAGCTTCAGTCACTTTCATGGCTGTTGGAACAAATTGTTCTCATCCACCCATTCCATGGGGGAAAATCTCCACATACTTGGAATAAACATTCTGTTGCATGATGATGATGTTAGTTGATGGGCAGCTAAGTGGCAAAGTGGATAGAGTGCTGGCCCTAGAGTCAGGAAGACCTGTGTCCAAATCAGACCTCAGATACTCACTAGCTGTGTGGCCCTGGACAAGTTACCTTGCCCTGTTTGCCTCAGTTTCCTCATCTGTAAAATGAACTGGAGAAGGAAATGGCAAACCACTGCAGTATCTTGCCAACAAAACTAGAAAAGGGGTCACAAAGACTGGGACATGAACAACAAAAAGATGGCATGAGAGGATGAGCTTAACTTGGGAGGGGAAGCTTGCTCCCCAGAGTTGAAACCAGGCAGGGAAGCAGATGCAGAGTGGAGTGAATCCAGTTTCTACTGTCTCTGTCTGTCTGTCTGTCTGTCTGTCTCTCTGTCCCTGTCTCTGTCTGTCTGTCTGTCTTTCTCTCGTCTCTCGCTTCATGGACCTCTTTAACAACCCACTAAAGCCTGTGAACTTCCAAGAACAGTTTGGAAATGCATAAAATATAATTACAAGGAAACCAAATCAAGTTCAAATTCTGTTATAAAAATATTCCTTAAAAAAAGAGTTGACAGAACTCAGGTTGAGAGCCTCTTTCTTAGAGAGTTGCCTGGAAAGACAGAAAGACTTGCCCAGGGTCATCCAAACAATTGTGTAGTAGAGGCAGACTTTGAACCTAGGTCTCCCTGGCTTTGAGGCCAGCTCTTTGTCCATTATAGTATAACTCAATTGTAGAGCCAACAAGCATTTGTTGTTGTTGTTTTGTTTTGGTTTTTTTTGTCTTTTTGGAGGGGGGAAGGCAGGGCAATTGGGGTTAAGTGAGTTGTCCAAGGTCGCACAACTAGTAAGTGTTAAGTGTCTGAGGTCAGGTTTGAACTCAGGTCCTCCTGACTCCAGGGTCGCTGCTCTATTCACTGCACCACCTACCTGCCCCTAACAAGCATTTGTTAAGAACTTATTGTGTGTTGCATGCTATGCTAAGCTCTGGAGATACAAAGGCCAGTCCCTGGCCTCAAGGAACCTGCAGTTTATTGGGAGACAGCATGTAAATAACCAGGCACATGCAGGATATAGACAAGAGTAGATGAAAGCCAACCTGTGAGGAGAAGGCCTTAACAGCTAGAAGGATGATGCATGATGAGGTACACCTCCTACCTCTCATTAGAAAAGTAGTGGGGAGGGGAAAAATAAAGTAAAAAATGCACAGCAGAGAACAACAACACAACAAAAAACCCTACAAGGAAGCAAAGAAAAGCTGGGTAGCTTTGAAAACAATGTATTATATAGGCTTTCTTTTTTTTAATTTGTAATTTATTTATTTTTCTTTTTCAACATTCATTTCCACAAGATTTTGAGTAACAAATTTTTTCCCCATCACTCCCCTACCCCCACCCCAAGATAGCAAGCCTACTGAACACCCCTTCCCCCAGTCTGCCCTCTCATATCCTCCCCATGGCCCCCTGACTTTCTTGTAGGGTAAGATGAATTTCTACACTGTATAGGTTTTCTTGAAATGGAAATTTATTGTTTCATATTGAATCATCTCATGTTCTGCTGTGTACATGAAAATGTTTTTTTCTTTTCTTTTTTTGTTTTGTATTTGTTTAAAATGAATAAAAAATTTACCAGAAAGGAAGGAAGGAAGGAAGGAAGAAAGAAAGAAAGGAAGGAAGGAAGGAAGGAAGAAAGGAAGGAAAGAAGAAAGAAAGAAAGAGAGAGAGAGAGAGAGAAAGAAAGAAAGAAAGAAAGAAAGAAAGAAAGAAAGAAAGAAAGAAAGAAAGAAAGAAAGTAGTGGGATCTAGGAATGGCCAACAAGGTGACTTGCTTTGCTTACCTGTTCTGTGTTAAAGGGAGGGTTCTAGGGTAGGGATGGCAGAATTGTTGGGAAGTGACCAAATGATGTGAAATATGGCATCAACAAAACTTTTTTTAAAATAACTTTAGTGGGATTTCCAGTCTTCCATTAGAATTACAGGCTCATAGAGTATTAGGGCAGCTAGATGGCACAGTGAATAGAGTGCTGGACATGGAGTTAAAAAGACTCATCTTCCTGAGTTCAAATCTGACCTCAGACACTGTGCAACCTTGGAAAACTCATTAAAGCTTGTTTTCCTCAGTTTCCTCATCTGTAAATCAAGTTGGAGAAGGAAATGGCAAACCACTCCAGTATATTTGCTAAGAAAACCCAAAGTGAGGTTACAAGGAATCACAAAAACAACTGAACAACAACAAAAGAACATAAGAGCTGAGTTCACCTTGCCTACCAGAGCAGGAAACTGCAGCCCTGGCACCTGAAGTGGTGACACGTTCAGGATCATACAGCCAGTCAGGGCCATTAGGTAGAGTTGTTTGTTAATGATGGTCTTCCTTCTTTTTTTCTTCCACAGTATTTGTTCTGGTTCAGAGGTTTATCTTCTTTTTCTTTCCTCTTATTTCCTTGAGGAAAACAACATACCATTTTGGCTCATTCTGAGGAGAGGAAAGGGAATGAAAATACCAGTTATGCAATAGTCACTTGACTTAGTCATGCAGCAAGCGTTGCATCAATGCCGTTAGAACTGAAAGATGATTAAGTTAAACACTGAATATTTATTCCCATGTGGTCACCCTAATTGACTCTGCTGCCTTAATTGATTTGACAGGTTATTTTTATTCAGTGAGTCCTGTTCCTTTTTCAGCACATAGCTTCCCATTGTTCACAGAGTCCAGGCTGGCAATGCCTCAGATGCCACCTATGTTGGAACATTGCCACCAGAAGATGTGGCCGAAGAGTTGTCCAATAGTCCCCTGGCCCAGAGAGGGGGAAAACATTACTTTTTCATATCTCTCTCTCTCTCTCTCTCTCTCTCTCTCTCTCTCTCTCTCTCTCTCTCTCTCTCTCTCCTTCTCTCTCTGTATGTATGTGTATAATGAGGATAGAAGATATCTGGGAGGGAGTAACAGAAGTATGAGGGGAAGGAGAGGGCTAGTAGCACACTGAATTTCACCCACATTCAAATCCTAGCTTTCCTATTAGCTGTGTGGTGTTGGGTAAGTCACATAGACTTTCTAGGCTTCAGTTTCCTGAGGCAATTGGCCTCGACGACTTCCAAAGTCCCTTCCAGCTGCAAATCCTATGGTGAACCAATAGATACTTGTACTTAAGGGACTAAGGTTACATTTGGCCAGGACGAGGGGAACAGCAAACTTTTCTCATCTCAAACCCTTCTCCTTGAAACCTAGAGAAACTTTTCTGCTGGACAGCCTATCACAAACTGCTTGCTTGTAAGCACACTGGCCACAATGAATCAAAGGAAAATGTTAAAAGGAAAGCAAAATATACTTATTCCTTCCACGTTGTTAGGGATGTGGTGCCCCTCATAACCTGGAAAATCTGCATAAATATTTTGGCCATCCCTTTGTACCAGAGAAGAAGTTTGATTTTTTTTTCTTTTATGGGATGTTTACAATAACTTATTGTAAAAATTGGGTTGATATTATACAATACTATACGTATAATTTATGCATTTCTGAGTTTTTTAAACTTTTCTCTATCATTTGCAGGCCTTTGTGTGTCATCTGTGGCTTCTGCAAAACTCCCCCAAATTCCTATTTAATCTCCTATGCGGACCATGGCACATTGAAATTGTAATGGGGAAAGTTGTGATGAGGA
Organism: Pseudochirops cupreus; assembly: GCA_028627135.1. Taxonomy (NCBI): domain Eukaryota; kingdom Metazoa; phylum Chordata; class Mammalia; order Diprotodontia; family Pseudocheiridae; genus Pseudochirops; species Pseudochirops cupreus. The sequence goes on along the minus strand of JAQQSU010000620.1, from coordinate 5,153 downwards.
TAGGATAACTGTACACAAATAGTGTATGTTCTATTGTATGACAAGTTGTTTATAACAGCTCAAAGCTTCTGACCACTTTCCCTCATTGAGTATTTCCTACATTGGCCTCTATTCCCAGCACCAGTTCCATTTGCTTCTCTCTCAAAGTCCAGACCCCAGTCCAAAGATTCCTGGTGTGAGACTGTAGGAGGCTGTTCTGCTGCCCACTATGCTGTCGTCATAGCTGGTATCTTTCCCTAGTCAATTATCCAGGTCATCCTCTGCTCTGTCTGGATGCCCTAGGAAAGGGTGAGTCTAAGAGATAATCCAACACCAACTCGAACTTTAAAAATCAGATCCTATTATGAGAAGCACGGTGCTAGAAACTAAATGGGATACAGAGTTTAGATAAGAAAGGATCCCTGTCCTCGAAGAACTTTAGTGAGGGCATGTGACACTTAACACAGGTAAGTATAGTACAAAGTAACATATGACAGGCACATTAGGAAAACTCAAAACCAAATGATTTATGAAGTTTCAGGGCAGGAATGTTGCCAGGTGGGGATAGGAAATCAGGGAGAGGTTTATGGAAGAGTTGGTGTGTAAATCAAGCTTTAAAGTGTGTAGAAGAATTCAGAAGATGAAGGAGGGATGGCGGACACTGCAGGCATGTAGAAGAGAGTGAGGGAACAGAGAGTTTAGGAAACAGAGTAGTCCGGTTTGTCTAGAGGACAGAGGCTAAGGCAAGGAGTATTATGAGAAAAGGAAGGAAGGAAAGAAGGAAGGAAGGAAGGAAGGAAGGAAGAGAGGAAAGGAGGGAGGGAAGGAAGCTAGGAAGGGAGAGAGGGAGGGAGAGAGAGACAGAAAGAAGAGAGAGGGGGAAGGAAGGAAGGAAGAAAGGAAAGAAGAGAAGAAGGGAGGAAGGGAGGGAAGGAAGAAGGGAAGAAAGTTTTTAAACTGAGAAAGGACATGTCTAGATTTATGCATGAAGATTAATTGTATGAAAAATGGGTTGGAAAGGAGAGAGTGGAGCCTGGAAGACTCATTAAGAGCTCTGGTCCATATTAATTACTTGTTGTGTGATTGGTAATGTCACTTCTGCTTTCTGGGTCTCAGTTTTCTCACTTGTAAAATGAGGGAAATATACTGGATAATCTCTGGGGTCCCTTCCATTGTTAAAGCCTATTATTTCGTAGTGTAGGATACTGGTGATGATGGAAATGGAATGGAAGGGATGACTAGGAGGAAGATGTGGAAGAAAGAGAAGCTGTAGGACTGAGTATGTGATTGCTGAGGAGAGGAAGGAGTGAGATAGAAAAGGATATCAAAGATAACATGAAGTGTTTGAGTTGTGAATAGCTAGAGAAGGCACTGTATGAACGACGATGCTGACTTTCCGGCTCCCTTTCCTCCTCTCAGAACTACTTTGTAGTTATATTGTATTGCCTTATTGTGTCATTGTTTCCTCCCAGTAAAATGTAGCCAACTCAGCGAGTGTAGATACTATTTAACTTTTGCTTTTGTATCCCTAGCAACTCAGGAGAGAGTCTTGCACACAATAGGTGCCTAATATGTGTTGGATGAATTAACTTGAATGGCCACTGATGGAAATTGTAGGCGGGGGGAATGGGGAGGACGGCTCTTTTCTTAGTCTGGGATAGGTTATATAGGTCCTCCAGGAAACACTCAGCTCTAGAGCAGTGATTTCTAGAGTAGTGTGAACACTCAGGGGAGTGCATAGGAGAATTCACTGGGGCGTGAGGAGCAGCCCAGCTGTTCAGCTCACTTCTTAGGTGCTGTCTGCCTTTGTCGTTCTCCTGTCCTTGCCTGTGCCCAAGGTGAACTGTGCCAGATAGCGCTGCTGCCTCTTCTCTAAGCAGGCAGGCAGGTAGGCATTCAGGTCTGCCTGGCCCCAATCCTTGGACTGTCTACATACTCTTGCCCTCCCCAACCCCAACCCCTGCCTTGAACCACAACAGCCTGCCCTTTGTACCCAGTCCCTAGCCCCAGTCTTTGGCACCCAAGCGACCCCATCTTCCTTTCTTTTCACTCCACCTGCTGGGGCAGGCAATCATTCCCACCTGGCCTGGTCTCTGACTCGAATGTTCCTGCCCTTCCTCCCGATCTTCATAGCACAACAGCCTGCTCTTTACCCCCAGCCCCCTGGTGCTCAAGCATAACACAATGCCTGGCACATAGTAGTTAACTAATAAATGTTTCTTGGTCAGTTGATTCTCCCTTCGCTATCCCTGAGCTAGGTAAGGAGGGAGGCTGGGAGGCAATTAGTCATTCTGGCCTGGCCCAACCCTTGGCCCCACTTTGGCACTAGTCCTCCCTCACCTGCCCCTACCACCACAACAGGGTACACCTCCCAACTCCCCTGGCTTAGGTGAAGAGGATATTTACATTTTGATGCATAAAATAAAGTGCAATAAGCATTTTGAAAACGTTGTTTATTTATATTGGTATCATAATATGGCTATATGGAACAACACTGCCTCTGATGAACTGAAGATGAGCATCACACACAGGACAATGGCAAGCATACACAGTAGGTGGGAGCAGGCTGCAAGACAGAATCAATGGAGGAAAAACCCAAGAAGAATGTGAAAGTGTCATCAAGGAATTGGATGACAGGCTGGTCAAGTAGAAATGTCGAGGTAGTTGGTCAGAGTGCTCCACTAGCACACGTGTCCAGAGAGAGTAAGGAAGGCCTCTTGCGCGTTGGGTGGGCCTCCTGGAGCAAACTTTGGGGATGACGGGTAATGGAGTATCACAGAATGGACAGGCATGGATAGGTTGCCATAAGCATCATAGGAGGGACCTCTTGAATCCTTGAGATTATAGATCCATTTGAGCATTTTTTTCCTTATTTCATCCTTTTAAAATGTCTGTATTTTGCATATATTTTATAATATACACAGTATTATTAGTATAGTAGTACATGCTTATAATTTATATAAAATAACTATATATTGAATTCATGTAACAAAACATTTTTACTGATGGGTTACATGATCAAAAAAGTTCTAGAAACACAGAACCAGGTCAGGGATTTCTGTTGAGTTTTATCCTTATCACTTGCAGCCCAACCACATCTGACAACCTGCTTATAGAGACTGAACAGGAAGCAGCTGCTTGGTGTTACTTCCATAGTTAAGTAACTTTCCCTCATTGGAACTCAACTTTCCCCACTATGCCTCTCCAGGGTCCATGAAAGTCATCAGTAGGAACCTGTTTTGCAGGTAAGTTACTAAAACCTCACTTCAACCCTTATGTCTTTTCTGCCTTAGAAGTGAGTGTCCCTTTTAAAGTTCCCTTGGTCTAGAGATTTTTTTTTTTAATGCAAAGATTCAACTCTATTCCTTAGGTCTCTCTGATACTCAGCTGTTCCTCTTTGGTTCGTTTTTTGTCTTTTGTTTTTAATTTTTATTTTCAGTTCCAGATTCTCTCCCTTCCTCTACTCCTCCCCCACCCATTGAAAAGGCAAGAAATAAGATACCTATTATACATGTGAAGTGATGCAAAACATTTCCATGTTAGCCGTGTTATGCATGGGGGGAGCAAGAAAAATAAGGAAAAAAATATGCTTGAATTTGTAGTCAGCATCTTTCAGTTCTCTCTGGAGGTGGATAGAACTTTTTATCATGAGTCTTTGGCATAGTCATGGATCATGGTATTGATCAGTCCACTAGCTACTCCTCCTCTTTGAGCCCTGTCTGAAGACCTTGATTTTCCTTGTTTTTTTAAATTTTGTCGTGAATTATTAAACTACCATGATCACTAAACTTCAAATCCATGTCTCATGACCTTCCTGACCTCTGAGCTATCTTTTATCCTTTGCTTCTGAAACCTTTTGCACCCAAACTTTAATTCCTAATCTTCCTTCTTTAGTTGCTATAAATATCTCTGGTCATGATGATTTTAGCACTCACCTACTTCATTGTTTTCTCCTCCATCTCTGAAGGTTGTGAACCATAAAAGTATCTGTTCTAGTCTTTATTTGTAAGGGAAAAGAGGCTGTATAAATTTTTAAATAATATAGTCAATTGAAGCGCATACAAAAAGGAGCTACCTAGTTTCCAACCAAATGACACCTATGCTTTCTGTTCCAATCCTTAACTAAAACTCTCCAGTCTCAGACTGGTTCAGCATCATCCTCACCACCAAATGGTGAGATCTCAGTTCTTATGTGCTCATGTAATAATGACATTTGTTTAGAGCATAGGAACACATATTTGAAGTTTGTTTACTCTAATTGAATTACCTAATCTTGGAGTTCATCTAATCTAATCTAATACTTCATTTTACAGATAAGGAAACTAAGACCTAGACAAGTGAAATGATTTGCCCAAGGTCATACAGATATCAAGAAAGATCACAGAAATCATTAGGACCAACTTCCTCATTTTACAGATGAGCAAACCAAGAGACAGAGAGTGTGTGACTTGTTTAGGGCCATGTAGAGTCTTCCTGAATCCAGACCCAGGGCTCTATCCACTGTGCTACCTAGCTGATAGCTGGTCAAGTAGAAACATCAAGGTAGATGATCAGAGTACTCTACTGGCACACTTGTATCCAGAGAGAGCAAGGAACGCGTTCTGCATGTTGGGTGAACTCCCTGGAGCACACTTTGGGGGTGACAGGTAAGGGAGCTGCCCTTGTACCCAGTCCCTAGCTCCAGTCTTTGGCACTTACTGCTTCCTTTCAGACCATCAAGAAGCTTCCTGATGATATGGTAATTGTGTAGTATTCTAGTCATTTAGCTAACCATTTTCCTTTTCTCCTACCAAAGAAATGAAAAACAATACAGGACTCTCATCAATGAATAGGTTAAAATCAGAAATCAAACCAGTTTACTCCTAAGTTTACAAAAATCTCTCTATGCAGGTGACTTTACAAATCCATTTCTTTCCCTCTGGGCATGGAAATTTTCAAGGTGAAAGTTGAGTGGAGAAGAGTGGTAGCATAGGTAGAATCTCTGTGTGCTTTGATTTGTGTGTGTGTCCAGTAAACTATTGTTCCAGTAGAAGAGAAACCAGTAATTGTGAATAATGGAGTAAGTGAAGTCCCTCACCTCCCTCCAGCAGAGCCATGGAGGGGGAGGGGGATTCCAGTTCTGACCAGCATTGGAGCAATGAGTAAGAATTATTGCAACTAGCCAGGGTGGACTG
>JAQQSU010000062.1:0-70889 GCA_028627135.1 Pseudochirops cupreus | reverse complement strand
CCTGATTTCGCAATTCCCACTGACCTAGTACTGAACACTGCTTGCAGCTGCCGCTAATCTGCTCACCAGAGGCTCCTCTGCTCCTCCTGTCCAGCCGCCCCCGGGGCACAGCTGTGGCTTCAGGCCAGGCTGGTTTTGGTTTGCAGTGCTGATATGGTTCCTCGTATGAACTGACTTTAGTGGGAAGTATCTTTGTGTGCGTTTTGGAGTTCTAGGATTGGTTTAGAGTCCTATTTTATGGGTGTTTTGGGGTGGCTATGTGAGAGCTGCGATATGTTGCTGCTGCTATGCCGCCATCTTGGCTCCGCCCCCAGCATGTAGTGTTTCTTTAGGAGAAGACCAAAAGACTAGGCAGGTTGCTAAAATATTTGAAGTTATTTATCTCTGAAGATTCATTGGAGCTTTTATTCTATTAACGTTTCTCTTCCTCAAAGGCTGGGGCAGAAGTTCTCAAACTCTTTTGGTCTCAAGACCCTTTTACACTATTAAAAATTATTGAGGCCCCACCTAAAAGCTATTGTTCATGTGGGTTATATTTATCAATATTTACTGCAATAGAAATTAAAATATCTTACTATTACTATAAGGTAGCTTTGACCTCATAGGTTGCTTGGAAGAGTCTCAGAGACTCCCTCTGTGTCCCTGGATCACACTCTGAGAACTGGGGTAGGGCATCACTTGCTTTCTCTATCTTTAGGGTTAGATGAAGGAAGATTATGTTAGGGGTGGGGTACAGGCCTTGAACATAGTTGTGAGGTATAAAAAAATATAAGCACCCCTGAGATGGAGACTTTTAGCCTAGGCCTTGGTTTCCCTGAATGAGGGAGGAGGGGTGCCCACCAGTGCCCCTGTGTTGTTGTGATGCTGCCTCTTTCTGCCCCAGAGTCCTAGTTTCAGCTTAAGGCTTTCTCTTTTTCTCCAGGCCTGACTGCTGCTGCACCATCTCAATTGCCAGCTGGTTACCATGGAAACAGACCTCCTGAGGAAGCTGCTTTTCTCCCTCCTGGGCTGGTTGTAAGAAAAGGGGAGGGGCAAGGGAGGTGTTGGGGGCTTTGTGCTAGGCAAAACTATCTTCTTCAGGGTCAGGAGAAAGAGACTGGTTCAGGGGTGAAGGGTTGGTGGGTTTGAAGGTTTGACTTGAGCTTTCTTTTGGTTATTACCATTTGATTTTTCCTTGTTGTCTTACCCCCAGAAAACAGAGACTCAAGATTGGCATTATGATCAATCAGGGTAGGGGGGAGGGCTGGTTAGACAACCTATAACCTGGTTGCCTTGTCTCTGAGGCTAGGATTGGCTTTAGGGAAAATTGGAATTGGGAGAAGTTTGCCTTAGAACCTTATAAGGTGTCAAGTTGGAAGAGATGTTTGAATAAGCTAACCCAAGATCTTCATTTTTACTGTTTGAGGAAATTGAGATATCTGGTATCTATATAACCTTGGTCAAGTCATTAAACTCAGTTTCCTCATCTGTAAATTGAGGGGTTTTGATCAAATATCTTGAATGGTCCCATTTGGCTCTAAATCTGTGAATCTATGAAGGCCAGGGACGTCAAATGATTTATCTCAGGCCACAGAGGTATTAATTAAATAATAGAGCTAGAATTCATAGCATAGGGTCCAGAAAATTAGAGCTTTGTGAAGTAGGCATGATTAATATCATTATTCATACTTCACAGATGATGGAACTGAGGTTCAGAGAGGGCAGGTGGCTGGTCCACAGTCACACCAACAGTAGACAAGAGAGCTAGGACTTATCCAGGATCCTAGATTTTAGTGAGGCCATCTGCTCCAACCCTCCCTCTATGTAGGTGACAACATTGAGGCCCAGGGAGGTGAAGCAGGTTGTCTGAAGTCACATAGGTAGCAAATAGCAAGGTCAGGAATGCCTAGGTCTTTGAATTCTATCTAATGTTCTTTCTAGTATATCACGCTTCCTTCTACTCCTCTCTTCTATTTTTGATCCCCCTGAAGTGTTTTCCTGTTGTTTTCCTGTGATTTTGGGACTTCTTTTAGATATGTCTTTTTTTTTTCAAATGCTGAGGGTTTGCCCCTTTAAACATTTTTAAAAAATTAATCATCTAGGAAGGAAATCTTTATTAAATGCATTTGATATTTTTTCCCTAATGGCCTAGGTTCATCATCTTGAGAATCATGAATGTACAGTGGAGTTTTCAGGATCAACAGAGATATGGGGGGCTAATTAGCATGCTAAGCAAGTCTCCTTTGAATTCTTATGTCTGCTTTTTTTGTTTTTCCTAGCTTTTCTGTTGTCACCTTTTACCATGCCTGCCTATAGCAATTCTCAGCTGTGCCTCTATTTTGTTGTTCCTAATCTGCCGTGGACTTAAAAACCAGAGAATCACATTTATTAGAATTGTATGTTAAAAAAAAATTAAAAGGTTCTGAGTGATGATTTGAAGAGCTTTCGTTTAGGGAAAGTACAGAATATAGACTTTGTGACACATATTTTGACTGCTTAGGGATGATATTTTTGTTTTTTCTTCTCTCTAGCTTTATGATACTTAACTAAGCTCCATATGGGTGAGGTATAGTCTACTTATATTAAAAAGAAAAAAGAGAAAGGGGGAGAGAGAAGGGGAAAGAGAGTACAGAGGGATGGGAGGAGGAAGAAGAAGGAAGGAGAGGAGAGACAGAGAGACACACACAGAGGAAGAGAGAGGGAAGGAGGAAGAGGGAGAGAGAGACAGAGAGAAAGAGAGAGAGAGAGAGGGAGGGAGAAAGGGAAAGAGAGAGAGAGAGGGAGAAGAGAGAGGAGAGAAGGAGGGACAGAGAGGGAGGGAGAGAGAGAGGGAGAGAATTCAGAGGGATGAATTTCTAATAATGTTATTTCATACCATGAGACACCCATGTGTTGCAGGTATTTGAAAGTTGGGTTATTATATCATGGCTCTTCAAATCATACCAAATATATTCTACCCACAGGGTAGACTCTTCTGACATGAGGGAATTATTCACAAAATGCATTTGGCATTCAAAGTCCTTTATATCCTAGCCCTTTCCTCTCTTTCCAGCCTTCTTACACCTTGCTCCCCAACACATACTCTTCGATTAAGTAACACTGACTTCCTAGCTGTTCCACAAACGAGACTCCTCCTCTCAGCCCCTGGCATTCTTTCTGGCATCTCCCAGGCCAGAAGTAATGTCCCTCCTCCTCTCTAACTACTGACCTTTTTGTCTTCCTCTAAATCCCCAATAAAATCTCACCTCCTATAGAAAGCCTTCCCCAACCCTTCTTATTTCCAGAGCCTTCCCTCTAGAAATGCTTTCCTGTTTATCTTATGTAAAGCTTGCTTTGTGTATATTGGTTTGCATACTGTCTGCACCTGCTCCTCCCCCCCATTAGAGTGCAAGCTTCCTAAGGGCAAGGACTATTTTACCTCTTTTTGTATCCCTATCACTTAGCACAGCATATGGTATTGTGTCATACACAGTAGACACTTAATAAATGTCTCTTAAATTGAAAATGTATATTGAATTCAAGGGAGTCTCCATTTATGTAGCTCACCCTTCCCTCCTCTTTATTCTCAGTTTAAGGTTCTTTTTACTTCTTGACCTCTAGTTAGGATTTACTTCTACCCTAGACTATCCCAATAGCCTGTTAATTGACCACTTTAAAGCCTCACCTCTCCTCTTTGCTGTTCATCTTCCACTCATTTACAAGATTAATATTTCGAAAGTATAGGTCTAATCATGTCACTCTGCTGATTGTGAAACTTCACTGACTCCCCACTGACTTGCGGCTGAAGTACAAATTCCTGTTTGATACTTAAAGCCAAACTCTGCCTCCAGATCACCTCTGCAGGCTTTTTGTGTATCATTCTCTTTTATATCCTTTACTTCACAACTAAACTGGCCTATTTGCTGTTCCCCAAACAAGGTATTCCATCTCCCAGCTCTTTGCCTTTTTAGAGATTGATCCCTGTGACTAGCATGGACCATACACTCTCTTCAACTTCTTAGAATTCCTAGGTTTATAATCCCAATTGCTAGTGCCTTGCCTAACCGATACTTTGTATATACTAATCTGTGTATCTATTGTTTGCCTTCAAAAGAATCAAGTCCTTGTGGGCAGTCTGTTTTTGGCCCTGTATCCTCAGTACAATGCCTGGCACATAAAATATTTTCAATAAATGCTTGTTGATTGATCGAATGAATGAATAAAAGAATGAATGTGGATAGAAGACAGCGACCTCTATGGTCCTTATATAGCCTTGTTAGTCCCTTCAGGGAAAAGAGACTTTTGACTCCTGCATTAAAGAAAAAAAAATATTGATTGGAGGCCAGGATTGAGAAAAGCCAGAGATGGCTACTATTCTCTGTAGGCTGCAAAGGTGGCTATCTGCGCTCATTGGTGACATAGAGTTTCTGAAATCAAAGGTAGAACTATGGGTGAGAGTTCTCAGTCTCTAGGCCATGCTATCTCAGCCAATCAAGTATTCCTGGTTTTGCAAGGAATGTTCTGCAAGGGGGCTTGTTACCATCTGAGAGTTGCTCCGTATCTGTACATCTCACCCTAGAAAAGGCTCAAGATGGTGGTATATTTCTAGCTGCGTAGGCTAAAGAGGAATTTCACTGAGTCATGAAGAAGGGAGAAATGAGTAATTTGTACACTGTCACATGCATACCCCGCAGGCACACTCCTCCCTTTCACATTAAAGCACCAGAATGGTGGAGGAATGCTTCCTTTCCGATGTTGCTTTACCACCTTCTTGATTTCTTAGGTAAAACCCCACCAGATCTGTGGAGCATTTGTAACTTTTTTTGGCATACTGAACCAGTTCAAAATCCCAGATTCTAGAAAACTAACCTGAAAACTGACCTCAGAGATCTTCTGGGCACCTTAGGAAATTGTCTCCTTGCAATGCAATCTGTTTGAAAGGCAACCTTTCGAGAAGAAAAAAAAAGAAGAAGAATATTTGCCATCTGCATTAATTCATCTGGCATGTATTTAATTACTAGCGTGGTTTAGGTTTAGTCAGTAAATTCCTGTGTCAGATTTTTTTTTCTTTTTTTACCAATCTAGCATTTGCCAATGCATCATGATTTTGAAAGCACTGCTGATAAATCATTTGGCAAATACTTCTCAGTCCTTTAAATAATTTTTATTTCCTGTGATTTCAATTGTCTCTGCATCTTTCCTTGTAAATAGTTGAAGAGTAAGCACATTTTCAAGAGCTGTAGGGAGGCTAAGATGCCAGTTGCATTTTAACGATATAGGGGCATTATCGTTCTGACTGTAGGCAATTCTCTTTTAAATCATTGCAGTTTCTGCTTTAGCCTCCAGCTATAGAATTCTTTTCAAGCTGGCAGTGAACTTGGCAGGCAGCCAGAAGAAAAAGAAAGGTGTTTTGGTCCACCAAAGTATTTTGAGTGCTTCTTAGTGATACAGTTTTCTTCAGTACATCTGCAAAACATTTTTCTGAAGTGAATTTTCATGTGAAAAGCCTCCTTAATCATCACCGGTATTGTTTGTCTCAATGCAGTTATTTAACTGCCCCCCTGGGTGCCTACAAAATAAACAAGGGGATCTTCTAAAGAGTTTTGAAAGTGGCAGGTGCTTAGTCTGTGCCCCATTCACTTAGCTTGCAATGACATTTCTGTGCTAATCTATAGACAAACAAGAGACAGGTGACACACCAAATTGAGTACAATGTGTGAGAGAAGGGAATCAGCCAATGGCGCTAGAGCTGGATAAGATGTTTTTTGTGGTAAATGCATGTAGAACTAACATTGTGTTACTTTGTTACAAACAAAACAGTTTATTCACCCTTTACATCCTGAGTACATAAATCCAATGTTTAAACTAGAAATAGTAACAAAAATTTTCCCCTTTAAATGGAAAGATTGGGGAGGTTCAGTACTAAGATATATACACATAAGTTTTGAAATTAATGGAAATGAAACTTAAGATCCAGAAACATGTTAAAATATTAGTTTGTTTTTCTGTGCTGTTTATTTGACCCTAGGAATCCAAAGTCAGCCTATGTGATCTTTTCACAATAAAAAAGCAGATAGGTAGGTAGATAGATAGATGGATGGGATGGATGGATGGATAGATAGATAGGTAGATAGATGGGCATGTGCACATAGATACCTACCTACATGTTGGGATTTAGGGCACACATGATCAATGAACATATTTAGTAGGCTGTCTTCTATTCAATTGCTATGTCAATACATAAGGTCTGTTGGCTTCCTCTAACAGACAGTTTTCTTTCTTAAAGTTGGGTGATCATCTCTTCAGTGGGATTTAATGCTGAGTCCATTCAACTAGGAATAACCAGAGAATAAATTATTCACCACTACTTTATTTTTTTCTCATTTCTTCTATTGGTAACTGAATGAGGCTTAGAGGGAACATCTTTCCTTCTCTCTCTCTCTCTCTCTCTTTTTCTTTTTGTTTTTATAAAGCTCAAGTAGATGTTGAGTGAGCAGATGGGCAGCTTTTCTTATATAAGCAATCCACATAGCACTGGATGATAGAACAAGGTATGAGGATGGTGGGAGAGAAAAGGCAAATGATGGGGAGGAGTGTCTCTGTCTCACTTGTTAGGTGGAATCTACATTGAGCTCTCCATTCCACAGTGGAGAGGCAAGAAATATCATCCCTTTGGTGGACTTATCCTCCATATACTTATAAGTAAGCTGGATTATACACCAGATAGGGGAAGCTTATGGAAGGGAAAGAGTTTCATGTTATTAAATGCAAACAGCTGTGGATTGAGGGAAAAAAAAATCACTGACCAAAATCCCCCAATTGCTGACATGCCCCAGGAGGCTGTTAAAGGAATGTGGGCCTCCAAAATGAGTGATTACAAGGAATATTTTTTTGTCCTTCTGATAGTTGTCTGCAGGATGAATAAGAGATGAACTTGGTACCAAAGTGATTAGTGGTAGCACATTTACTACCAATCCTGCTTTAAAGTTTTGTTTTGTTCTGTTTTTTGCAACAACTGACACTGCCTTTCCTTAGCATTACTAAAACAGGCCATCACTGATAGACAATTGAATCTTGAAGGGTTAAGTGTCTGTATCAAACTTGCTCCTCCTGTTTCTGACAGAGATACTTAAATTCACCCAGTTACTCAGTTCCAAACTTTGGTTTTATCTTTGCTTTACCCTCTAACTCTCTGTGTCTCCTGCCTTTATCCAATGAACTGACAAGTCCTGCCATTTCTTCCTCTTCAATTTCCTGTATCCTGTCCCTTCTTTATTCTCATATCTGCCAACCTCATCCAGTCCGTCATAATCATCTGGCAAGGCAATCCAGATCCTTCCCCTTCTACTTTCTCCTCTCTGTAATCCATCTTTACCACCAGATTAACCTTCCAAAGGCCCAGATCTATCCAAACATGTCACTCCACTGTTAATACCTTTCAATGATTCCTTGCTGCCTAGTGAATAAAATTGGAACTCCTCAGCCTTGCATCCAAAACCCTTCCCAATTTGATATCACCCTCCTCTCCAAGACGCATCTTACACTAATTCCCTAAACACTTGCTACCCTGTGGTCAAATGATTATTATTCTCTATAGTGTACATATCTTTTGTTGTCCACCTCCATGCTTTCCAGTACTTGCAGACAACTATTGTGTCTCCCTAAGTCTTTCTGTAGGCTAAAAGCACTTAGTTCCTTCAAATGAGTTTTATATGATGTTCTACGGTTTTCTTAGTACACTAGTCTTTATTCTCTGGACATGCAACATATTGTCTGGGTATTTTCCAAAATATAGTTCCTAGAGTTGAACACAGTGTTCCATTAAATGGTCTGACCAGAGCTGAATATCGCTATATCATTGTGTACTTCCCTCATTCTGGGTAATGTGCCTCTTTTGGCTGCCATCTCACATTATTGATTCACATTGAGTTTTTAATCAACTAAAACCCCTAGATTTTTAAAAATATGCCAGTTCTGTTTTCTAAATAAACTTCTTCCTTTTTATATTTTTGAATTTATCTTTTTAATACAAGCATGAAACTTGCCATGTGCTATCTAAAGGAAACTCTTTGAATTTCCTCTTTTTTAAAACTTAATTTAAAAAATTATTTATTACCATTCTTTTTAAATTTTGAGTTCCAGAGTCTCTCTCTCCTGCCCCTCTCCTACTCTCTGAGAAGGCAAACAATATATTAATTATACATGTGAAATCATATTTCCATATTAGCCATCTTGCAACAAAAAATGCAGCCAGAAAATTATACTTCAATTTACACTCCGAGCTTGTTAGTTCCCCCTCTGGAGGTGGATAGCATTTTTTCATCAATAGTCCCTTGCAATTGTCTTGGACCATTGTATCGATCAGAGTAGCCAAGTCTTTGACAATTGATCATCATTACAACATTGCTGTTGCTGTGCACAATGATATCCCAGTTCTTCTCACTTCACTTTGCATCAGTTCATACAAGCGTTGCCAAGTTTTTTCTGAAGTCACCCCCTCATCATTTCTTATAACACAATAGTATTCCCTCACAATCATACATCACAACTTCTTCAAGCATCCTCTCTCAATTTCTAATTTTTTGCCATTACAAAAAGAGCTGCTCTAAATATTTTTATACACACAGGTCATTTTCCTTTTCCTTTGATCTCTTTAGGGTACAGACCTAGTAGAGGTATTGCTGGATCAAAGGGTAGACATGTTTTTTATAGATCTTTAAGCATAATTCCAGATGGTCTCCAGAATTGTTGGACCAGTTCACTATTCTACCAGTAGTTCTTTAATGTACCTATTTTCCCTCATTCCCTACTGCACTGTAAATTCTGATAGATGTCAGGTGGTACCTCAGAGTTGTTTTAATTTGCCTTTCTCTAATCAATAGTGATTTAGAGCACTTTATTTTTCAGATGACTACAGATAGCTGTGATTTGTTCTTTTGAAAACTGCCTTCATGTTCTTTGACTATTTGGCAATTGGGGATGGCTCTTATTATTATAAATTTAACTCAGTTCCTTATACATTTGAGAAATGATTATCAGAGAAACTTGCTGTAAATTTTTTGATATAACTTTGTTTTCTATGGTACCTTTTAGCTAAATGTGTTTTCCCTGATTATCTCTATTATCTCTATTAATTAGGCTTATTTTTGTCTGAGACCACGATCGCAATGTACCCCTGCCTTTTTCACTTCAGCTGAAACATGGTAGATTCTTCTCAAGTTCTTTATTTTAGCTCTAGGTGTATCTTTCTGTTTCAAGTATGTTTCTTGTACATAACCTATTGTTGGATTCTGATTTCTAATCCATTCTGCTATCTGCTTCTGTTTTACAGATGAGCTCATCCCATTTACATTCAAAATTATGCTTAATAGCTGTGTATTTCTATTTATCCCATTTTCTTCTATTTATATCCTGTCCCTCCTCAAAAGTATGTTTTGCTTCTGACCAGTGTCTTCCTTATTCTGCCCTCCCCTTATGATTTGCCCCTATATCTCTTAACCCCTTCTCATTCCCCTTCCTATTGGGCAAGATAGATTTTGATACATAACTGAAAATGTATGTGTGCATGTGTGTGTGTGTGTGTGTGTGTGTGTGTGTGTGTGTGTGTGTGCATGTGTGTATGTGTGTTTGTTTTCTCATTTTCCCAGTCTATTTCTTCACTTTGAACTTTATGTTATAGTTGAATTCTGGCCACCTTGGGGTGGGGAAACACTGTGCCAAGCTTCAGGTTTTTTGGTGCTTCTGTTTTCAGAGCTAGTCTACAAGTTTTCAGTGCTTACAAGGTGTTGTTATCTCGGGATAGGTATAGTCATTGTTCTGCTGGCCTGCTTTCTGGTCTTTCCCCAGGAAGGGTCTCTCCTCCCCTACAGCCACAAGTCCTAGTGTTCCTCTCCATCCTGGAACTATGATCCAGAACTGCTTATGAGCAATAGAGTTACCCATCACCTAGTGTCAGCAAAGGGTCCCCTCTAATCTGTTTCTGATGAGTTATCTGACCCCCTTACTGTCACTGGACTGAGGGCTTCTGAAGCTGCTGTTGCTGTAGCCGTGGCCTTCAAAGCCTACCACTAGTATTCCTCTTTTGTGGATTTCAATTTCCTTAAATAGTAAATGAGGCATTTGAACTAGATGATGCCCAATGTTCTTTCCATATTTAAATATATGATCCTGTGTTTCGATGATCATTTGTTTTATTAGAATGAGTCCATTCTTCTATCCTGCTGAGATGTTTGTGGTTGCTGACTCTGCTATCCAACATGCTAGTTATCTCTCCAAAATTCTTCTCATTTGCATACCTGACAAATATGCCATCTAGGCCCATATCCAAGTTTTTGATAATAATGCTGAACATGAGGGTATCTTTGGGGCACTTCATTAGTGACCTCCCTCCAAGTTTACATGATCCCATTAATGACTATTTTTTGGGTGTAGTCATTTAACCAAATACAGATAACTATATTATCATTAGCCCATATCTCTACATTTTGTCCAAAAGCATAGCATGAAAGATTTTGCTAAATGTTTTGCTGAAACCTGAATGTACTGTGTCTATTGCATTTCCCTCATCTAGCAATCTAATTACCCTGTCAAAAAGGGAAATGAGGTTACTCTGGCATGACCTGTTCTTGACAAAGCCATGCAGGCTTTCTATGATCATTTCCCTTACTAAGTGCTCACAAATCATCTCCTTAATAATGTGTTCAGTAGTTTTGCCAGGAATAGGCATCAAGCTCATTGGTCTATATCTGGGAACATTCACACTTTTTGCTATTTTGAAAATCAGGAATTTACTCTTCTTCAGTCCTAAAGCATCTATTTTATTCTTCATGGTCTTACAAAGACCTCTAACAATAATTTAGTAATCACACATACAAGTTCTTTCCATATTCTAGGGTATAGTTCATCCAGGCTTAGTGATTTTTTTTTTTTGCCTTTTGGAGGGCAATTGGGGTTAAGTGACTTGCCCAAAGTCACACGGCTAGCAAGTGTGTCAAGTGTCTGAGGCTGCATTTGAACTCAGGTCCTCCTGACTCCAGGGCTGATGCTCTATTCACTACACTACCTAGCTGCCCCGGGGCCTTGTGATTTGAACTCTGTGAGAGCAGCTACATGATACCTGACCATCTCATTACTTATCTTGGATTTCCATTGCCCATTTTGGTAATGGTCCTCTCCAATCCAAATACCATTCTTGGGAAGGAAAAACTAAACCAAAATAACAGGTGAATAATTCAGCCCCCTGACAGTAATTTAGTGTCATCAGTCCATCTGCCACAACCTTTGGTTCTAGACATTTTATTCATCCCTTTCTTGCCCACAACACAGCTAAAAAAATAAAACAAATAAATGAATACACAGAAACTTAAGAAAAATCTTCGGCATTCATTGCTAACCTCAGCTCATTTTGGGTTTTAGTCACCCTAACACTATCTTGACAGGACAGGGTTAATAAGCCTTTTCTGTTTATTAGTTACATGTCTATCTTTCTGTCTTCCAAACAAGGTTTTTTTTATTTTTCATTGATATCTTTTGTTTATATGTCACCTAAATTTTCTGCTGTAACCTTCATCCCACTCCATTCCAGAGAGCCAGCCTTTACAATAGTTTTTTAAAAGAAAAAGAAAGAAAAAAACAGCAAAACCAATCAGTACATTAGAAATATCTGAAAAATATGCAGTATTCTATAGCCACAGACCATATGCCCCAGTTCTGCAAAGAAACTGGGGTACTATTTTCTTATATCTTTTCTTTGGGGCCACACTTATTTTTAGTAGTTTTGCAACATTCATTTTCAACTTTTTTTCCCTTTCCATTTGCATCATCAGTCACTGTGTATATGGTCGTCTTGTCCCTGCTTACCTCATTCTTCATAGTTTGAATAAATCTTTCCATGGTTTTCCATAGTCTTTGTATTTATTGTTTCTCACAGCATAGAAATCCATTACATTCATGCGTCATTTCCTAGTTTAGACGTTCTCTAGTTAGTGGGCATCTACTTTGTTTTCAATTCTTTGCTACCACAAAAAAGTGTTGCTATAAATGTTTTAGTTTATATGGGGACTTTATTTTTTGTTAATGGCCTCTGAGATTTATGCATTTTAGCTCTGGAATCTCTGGTTTAAAGGGTGTGTGTACTTAAGCTACTTTATTTGCATAGTTCCAAATGGCTTTCCCAAATCTTACCAATTCATTGTTCCATTAAAAATACATTAATAAAACTTTCTTTCCACAATTTCTCCAGTGTTGACTGTTCCGATTTTGGGGGGTCATATTTACCATTTTGTAAAGCATGAAGTGAAACTTCAAGTTTGCTTTGATTTTCTTATTATTAACAATTTGAAGCATTCTTCCATATGATCATTAATAATTTGCAATTCTTCCTTTCAGAACCATTTATTCACATCCTTTGACCACATATTTATTGGGGAATGACTTTAGGTCTTATGTATTTCTGTTAGCTGTCTATTTTTTTAAGATACCGATTCCTTTTCTTAGAAATTAGATGCAAAGGTTTCTTTTTTCCCCTCAGTCATTCGCTTCCTTTCTTATTCTATAAGCATGAATTTTGTTTGTACAAAAGCTTTTCAATCTAATGTAATCAAAACTATCTACTCCATTTTTATCACCAAACTTGTACTTTTTTTTTTGTACCATATGAATTTGTCAGTGAATTCCCTACACATCCACATTCATCTCCTTAGGTAATCCTTTTTTCTTCTTAATGGAACAGTTTCTGCTTGTGTCTTTAGAATTTCATTTTCTAGAGTTTTCTATCTCCCTTGGGGTAACTTACCCTATTGGATATTAAGCCATTGGATCCAACTTATCTTTATACTTTGTGAATTCTGTCTTTACTAAAATCTGCAGTACCTTAACTTTCCCTTCTTTCTGTACTATTAACCCTCTGATAGAGTGATTATTTCCTCCCAGGATTTTCCTCTTCCTTCATCATTCTTTTTTTTTTGGTCACAGTCTTTTCCTTTATCTTTTGCAGGATGAAAGGATCATTAAAACAAGTTAGAAATCCATAAGCTTTTCGTATTTTGGCAGAGAAAGCACATACCAGTGGATGCCCAGATGCCAATAATTCAGACAGTAGTTCTAGGCTGATCCTGGCTCAAACCAGTTCCCTGATAGTTTAATTTCAATAATGGAACAAAACGAGGCATGTTAGGGTCTTTCAACAGTAAGCAAAAGGACTTTTGCTGTGCCATAGAAGGAGAGGGAGGAGCATTATTGTTTGCTCAACAAGGATCTGTAAAACCTCAGGTTGATTTTATCTGAATGGAACTCCCTTACCTGGACTGTCCATTATCGTCTCCTAGATAAGCATCAGAGAGCTGCTGGAGCTCCTTGGGCTGCATTATACATAGGCAACCAAGATGTGATATCAAGACCCTGAGTCTTTACTCCCCTGAGTCAACCAAGTCTTGAGGATGGTTTCAGAACTAACCTAACTTGCACAGGGAAGGATTAGGGTATTGCTCCTACCACAGAAAGTATGATTATCCTCCCCATTTTATAGAAAAAGTCAACACTGAAGTTAAAATTTGTTCAAGATACACATTTTAAAAACAGAGTGGAAAATAGCAACAGATCTCTATACCATTTCGTATTAGGCCACACTTGGCAAGCTTTTTGTTTTGAACTGAATTGAGTGTTTTTCAAACCCTGCTTTTCTTCCCAGGTTTCTATTCCATTTAAAAGCATGACTACAGTTTTGGAATAAGCCACTTGTGCTCTTTCATGTGATCTCTAAGTAGATGACGGTTTCACTTTTCGTTAGATGTGTTAGACATTTTGGCATCTGGGGAATTAAATGTTGTCAAAGAAACACATCTTCTCCTGTTCTGAAACACTGAAATGAGATGTTTGCCATTAGCTCCATTCTGCAACTTCCATTACTCACAAATCCCCAAATCACCAAGTCATGCCATTTCAGCCTGAAATTGGGTAGAAAGAGGTCTGAGATTCTTGCAGGAACAATTGTAGAACACAATGTTGTAATGGCCATTGCCTCTCAAAATACCCTACAACCTGAGATTTGTCTGTGCCTGAAAAATGAGGTAGGGTATGAAAAAAAACTTGTCTGAATGACTCAGGAAAGAAAAAAAAAGAGAACCTATTTGTTTTTGAACTGTTTAGATAATTAGGGCAGATGTTTGTATGTATCTCAGGCAACCTGCTGTTGTTCTTTAGTTGTTTCAGTCATGTCTGACTCTTTGTGACCCCAGTTGGGGTTTTTTTGGCAAAGGTACTGGAGTGTTTTGCCATTTCCTTTTCCAGTTCATTTGGCAGATGAGGAAACTAAGGTAAATGGGATTAAGTGACTTGCCCAGGGTCACATAGCTAGTAAGCATCTGAAGAAGAATTTGAACTTAAATTTTCCTGACTCTAAGACCAACAGTCTTTATACTGAGCTATAAATCTGAGGCTAGATTTAAATTTGGGAAGATGAGTCTTCCCGACCCCCTTAGGCTGCTGGCCTCTGCTTTAATGTGCACATGACAGCTTCACATAGCAGAGAAAACAACCCCACCTTTGTTCTGTAGTTGAAGAAACTCTGTCCCTTTGTTACCTGTGTGACCTTGGTCAAGTCACTTAAACTCTCTCACCCTCTGTATCCATATCCATAAAATGAAGGTGTTGTATTAAAGTTGTGTCAAATTCTGTGATGTTCTGGATATAGTAAAACTTTAAAAAGACCTCAGAACCTGTCTAATTCATCCTCTATGATTTATTAAGTTTTTTTCAGTTGATTAGCGTTTGTATTTCTCTTCCCCTGCAATGGAAAAAAAGAAGGAAAAAGAAAACTCTTGAACCATTGTTTATTTGTGTGTGTGTGTGTGTGTGTGTGTGTGTGTGTGTGTGTGTGTGTGTGTGTATAGGTATATGTGTGTATGTGTATCTATCTATATAGATAGATAGATACACATATATATATATATGTATGTATGTATGTGTATATTCATCATCTAGCAAATACAGATCCCCTCATGGGCTACAAGTGTATCTCATTCTACATATTTCATCCATTACCTTTCTATTCGGAAGTAGGGGAGGGAGATGTGTTTGACATTTTTGTTCATAGGTTAGTAGAGTTTTGAAGTCTTTCAAAGTTTTTAATTTTCATCATGATGTTATAGGATAAATTGTTCTCTTGGTTCTGCTCCCTTCACTTTGTATCAGTTCATACAGGTCTTCCCATGTTTCTTTGAAAACACTGCCTGTTGGGTTTTAGGACCACCAGATTAGTCTATTATATTCATATGCCATAATTCATTCAGTCATTCTACAATTGAGGCACTCTTTTCATTTCCATTTCTTTGCCACCAGAAAAAGCTGTTAGAAATAATGTTGTACATATGCATTCTTTTCCTCTTTCTTTGTTCTCTTGGGAGCATAGAACTACAGTAAAACAATGTGGAATTGCTAGGGCAAAGGGTATGCATGCCTTAACAACTTTTTGCATTGTCCTTATTTTATAGATGGGATAGAACACTAGTCATCTCCCTGCCCCCCCCCCACCCTTCCCCATGAAATGATTTTTTTTTTTTTAATGAATTCTTACAGGCATCAGATAACAGGGCCAAAATTTAAACCCAAGTTACTCAACCCTCAATCCAGTTATTTTTCCTATTGTTTCCTCCCAGTAATGTTGAAGCACTTCAGGACTAGTGCTGGGAAGCAACCTTGTTATCCTCCTCACTTTTGGTGATTCACAACAAGATGATAGAGAAATTTGTCAACTTCTTTGTGAAGAGCAAAAAATATGATCAAGGATACTTAGCTATCGCTAAGGGGCTCCTTAAGATTTACAAGATGTTTTATGTGTGTTATCTCATTTGATTCTTACAACAATCCTGTGTGGGTAGGTACTATTATTATCCTCATTTCCATCCTCATTTCATAGATGAGAAAACTGAGGCTGAGAAAGTTTAGGTGACTTACCCAGGGTCACACAGCTAGTAAGCATCTGAAGAAGAATTTGAACTTAAATTTTCCTGACTGTAAGACCAACAATCTTTATACTGAGCTATCTAGCTACTTCAATCATGTAATAATAATAATGATAATAGTAATAATAATAATATCCCATGTTCAGTAATGTTTTTAATGTGTGAGATGAGCTCATATCTATTATCTCATTTGACCCTTACAGTAATCCTTTGAAGTATTATTCCCTTTTAAACAATGGAGAAATTAGAACAGAGGTGTAAAATGACCTGCCTAAAGGAACACAATTAGTTAGTAACAAAGCTAGAACTAGAATCCAGGTGTCCTGGCTCCCAGACCAAAACTCTTTTCATTATGCCACACTTTCCCTGGAGGTGGACTGTCCTAAGGAACCATGGCCTATTGTATAATTCTCAGGAGAACAGCCAACATTTAAAATACTCAACTGTTCCAATGGATCCAATGGGGATGTGTCCTTTGATGACACAGATCGATCCCTCCATATATGCCCATCTTATGCCATTTTTGTCCATACCCAATATACCAGGGGCTATCTTCTCCTCTACTTGGTATCATAAGGATTCTAGTAGAACATTTGGGCTTTCCATCAGTTATATCTCGTTCTCACCATATGACCAGCTCGTCCTGCTTTATGACCATACATCTCTAAAGCCAACACAATGAGCCAATATTGAGGCTTTAGAGCTAGGCAGACTGATGCCGATTGCAAAACAGTTCCTGATGACCCTTCCTGTCATTGTTGGTAGCATTTCAATTGACTTTTGGAGGTATGGGGTAACTGAATTTCTTGCTGCCTGCTTAAAAGTCTATTACTTTCAAGTACATAAGAATGTCTTGGACCCTCTGACAGGGTCCTAGAGGGATGATATCTGTGCTATAGTGAAAGTCAATTTAACAAAACCATTAATTTGAGTTTCTGCAAATAAACAGTAGCTGTCACCCACCATAAGAAGTTATACAGAGAGCACTTTGTAATCCAAATTGCAAAATACCCAAGAACACAACTGAATAAAAGAAAATAACTTTCTGTGGTTTTTAAAGTGTCTGTATTGTTTTAACTTTCTGGCCAGGATGGTTCATTTCAGTGCAGTTTTCAGAAAACTAGATATTGGGTTGTGCCTGCCACATTTCATCAGTCATGCTGCATTAGGCTACATTAGGAGCTCCTATGAATTCTTTTGGTCTCAGATTTACTGCAAGATGAGGCACAAATCCATTTATGAACTCAAGGAAAGAGACCGTTAGGGACAGTCCCCTTTCACCAGATGCAGGAAGCATATGCTTTTTCTCCCTCCCCTTCCCCCTCCAAAGAATTAAAAACCAAGTAAAGGTATAACCAAGAGGAATAAAAGAACTCAGAGACACAGGGGTGATTTTGGAATTTTCATTGTTCAAGATTTCCACCTTTAATTCTAGGCAGCATTGCTAAGACAGGTTAAAAAAAGAAAATCTCAGCACCAATTTATTATTCAAGAAAGGTCTGGCTAGCCCACTTTAAATAGCTCTTGGATTTCACTGTTTCTATGGGCTCCATGCTCATTGATGATCTAGCATAAATCTGGTCACGCTGTCAATGGTTATTAAAAATAAGGCCTATTTGGTTGAAACTGTTGGGAAAAAGAGAACTCAAAAGAAGATCCCTGAGAATGATTAAAATTAGCTCAAGAAAGAAGTAATTGAAAGTCTCTAAATACACTGCCATCTTATCTATCTGTAACTGAGCTGTCTGGCAGTCTCATTTATCTGGAACTAGGGTGAACTGGAAAGGAAGTTTAAAAGGCCTTTGAATTATCTGAAGTGATCTCACAAAGTTCATGCACCGTCAGTCATGTACTTTCCCATAGCAGCTCTCATTTAGGAGAGGTCTTCAGATCTTCGCTCAGAGCCTGTTTGCTTTTTGTCTATATACAATTTGATAAATATCTTTTGTTTTGATATCGCCTTCATCTCCAAACATATATGTCCTCACTCTGTCCCTAGAAAGGCATACCTAACAATAAAGGAGGGAGAAAAATAAAAGACAATTCAGCAGAATAAACCAGAACATCAATTGCATCTGAGAGCATCTGTCTTGCTCCATACCCATAAACCTTCACTTTTGCAAGGAAGAGAGTGAAGGAAAGTTTCTTATCTCTTTTTTGGGGTCAGGCTTTGTCATTATGATTATACATTATCACTCTATGCATAGTCCTGACAGATTTGGCTTTCTGACTTTCAAGTCAACTGCTGATTGGAAGGATTAATAGGAAAGTTAAGTCAACTGCTGATTAGTAGCAGATTAGAAAGAAAGAGGTTGCTTCTGGTACATGGGAGGCAATGAGAGATGATGGACTGAACAGCCTAACATCAAATGTGATGCTTTTCTGTAGTAGAGCATTTTGTCCAATCTATTTCCTCTGCCTGGTATTTTCTTCCTCCTCCCTCCCTCCCTGTTCCCATTTTTACCTGTCCAATCTCACTTACCTTTCAAGGCCCAGTTCAAACACTATCTCCTCCATGAAATCTTCTGTGATTCCTCAAGAAAATGTGATCTCTTCTATCTCTGATAAACGAAGATAGCAAATCATGCCTCCTTTATGTATTTATTACATTTGGCTTTATACTACAGTAAACTATGTGTGTATCTTACCTTTCCCAACACATTGAGTAAGACTTCCAATCAAGGGCTACACCTTATTTATTTACTTTTTAATCTTCTTCAATGCCTAATACAATGTCTTGCATGAAATGGATATTAAAATGAATTGTTGAATTGAGACAGGAAGACTAAAAAAGCTATTTTAGGAAATATGATCCAGGAGTATCTGAGTGCGGAGGACTGAGGCCATTTGGTGTAGGAACAACCTCAACAACCCTCACTGATATGTTATTCTTTTGTTTTATGTTGTTGATGTTTTTCCTTCATTTTCAAAAAGGGTTGATGACATTATGGGTGATGTCTTGACTTATGCATGAATTGGGTTTAAGTGAGGCAGAGTTGCACAAAGCTGTCAGTTTCACTCTCTTTTCCATCAAACTCTAGTGTTAAAGACAAAAGTCAAGATGACTGGCAATGGCCTGGGATGAAGGGGATGACCTTGATGTGTTTGATGTCTGACCAAGCTTTAAAGACTCCACTGTGACCGCTTCAGCTGCCTTTGTGTTCATTGGAACAAATTGTTCTCACCCTCCCATTCTGCAGGGGAACATCTTCATATGCTTCGAGTAGACACTCCCTAATTCACTGACTGGTTTGAGGCCTATTTGTTTCCTTTAACCTAGTTTAGCCCATATGGCAAGATGGCCATGGGGTGTGGTTGTGCATGCTACAGTTTCTTGGGGCCACAGGTGAGAGTTGAACACCAGATAAACACCAAAGGTAGATGAGAAAACCCTTGTACCAGGGGGATTAGTCCTCCTTGAACACCCTACGTACCCTCTATCTTACACAGTATAATAATTGCAGTATTTAACAATGACTAAACATTTCCTAAGCACGGATTATTCTCAGGCGATACAAAAACATAAACCAAACCATCCCTGACCTCAAGAAGCTTTTGTTCTTTTGGCTCACGTAACATGTACATATATATATAAGGATACTAAAAACAGGTGGGGAGGTCATGAGAGCTGGAGGGTCAGGAAAGGCCTCGTGTTGTAGGTGGCATTTGAGCTCACCCTTGAAAGAGTTTAGGGTCACTGAGGAGGAAGCAAGGAGGAATTAGATTCCTTCCAGGCATGATGGAAATTCCGTGCAGGTGCAGAGACAGGAGACTGATTACGGCAGGCGAGGAGCAACAAGAAGGCTAGTTTCACTGCATCTAAGAGTGAGTGAGTCAATAAAAATAACCATAAATTTCATTGCTCTAGAATTTTAAGTTTTATAAAGAATTTTCCTTGTAGCTAAGTTAGAAGGTAGATAGTTCAAATAATAATATCCCTCATTAGACAAATATCTGAGGTTCAGAGAAGAGCAGTGACTTGTCCACAGTCACAGGTTTAATTTTGTGGAGAATGCCATAAGAAAGTAAAGAAGCCTATTATACATTTTATAAAAATTTCCACCAAGAAATGGTTGAAAATGTTTTTAAAATTGTAATATCAAGTTAAAGGAAAAACT
Source organism: Pseudochirops cupreus (assembly GCA_028627135.1). Classification (NCBI taxonomy): domain Eukaryota; kingdom Metazoa; phylum Chordata; class Mammalia; order Diprotodontia; family Pseudocheiridae; genus Pseudochirops; species Pseudochirops cupreus. Next base: position 50,854 of record JAQQSU010000062.1, on the reverse strand, counting down.
CAGTTAATTCAGAATAACTTTTTTTTTCATTTTAAACTTAGCAACCATCAACAATAACAAAGTTTAAATATGATTACAAAATGAAAAAATAATATACAAAATTATAAATACTAAATTAGTTACAAGTTTTTAAAAAAGTATTAATTTAGAAAAAAAGATAAAATATTCCATTAGCTTCCATGTTGCATTCTGATCTCTTCATTCTGTGAATTTTCTTTTCAAATTTTTTGGCTGTTAACCTTTTTTATTTTTTTGCCCATTTAGCAATCATTATGACTATTGTTCTGATTTTTCTTTCTTCACTCACATAATTTCATGTCTTTCCATATTTTTTTGCATTCTTCATATTTACCATTTCTTACAATGCAATAATATTTCTTTATTTTCCTATAACTATATAACACAATTTGTTCAGTCACTCTGCAATTATTGTACATAGGGACTGTTTCTAGCTCTTTGCTATTACAAATGTAATTCCTGCCCCAATGCCCATTGATATGGGACTCTCCTCACTGGTGGAGATGAAGGTCCTCCTTATGTTAAGGGCAGGGCAGAATGAGTGAAAGGTGGGAGATTCTGTTCTCAGCTACTCTTCATTTGTGGATTCCTGGCTCCTAGTTTCTAGTGATCTGATAGAACAAGTCAACCCTGCTTCAGGCTGCTGAAGGAAAAGGCTCTGGGAAGATATGAGAATTTCAATCAAGTTCCTATTCCCAGTTAGAGACTTGGAAGTCCCTCTGGGTGAAATCTCATGGTTGAGCTGAGTTATCTCTCTCCCATTAGAAGAGATCCTGCACTCTGTATCATCTGGTATATATACTCTTAGGTATACCTTCTCTGATTTCTGCTTTGCTATGATTTAGATAAATGAATTTCTTTGCTATTCTTCTATTTGTGTTCATTGTGAAACTGGTGGTGGGAAAGGGGTCAAGATTTGGATATAGTGCTTGGAGACCCCCTTCCCCTCCAATGGACAAAACAATTAAAACAATTAAAAGTTAAATGAAACTGATCACACCGACCAGTCAATCAATATTTATTAAGCAATTATTGTGTACCAGACATATTGTCAAGCTCTGGGCATATAAAAAGATGCAAGATAGTTCCTACCGCTATATGCATTGTTTCCCCCATTAGAATATAACCATCTTGGAAACTGGCCAGAATGGTAAAAAAAAAAAAAAGAAAAAAGAAAGACTATGCCACCTACCTCCTCCAACAATTACTCCAATAAAAGTATAAAAGCACCAGATCATGCAGTGATCAGGAAATATAAAGAGAAATCATAAAATCATAGCCAGGACAGAAGTCATCAGGGAACAGTCAGTTTTCCTGAGGTGAGGGAGTAGAAGGGCTATCACTTGAAGAAAAGAAAAAAAAAAGAAAGGAAGTATGATTATTGATCAGTTCCACATTAGCATTTTTCAAAACTCCAGTTTTGATTTCTCCAAACGAGGGGCCTGGTAGAGTTAGGCAGTAACCTTTGTGATTTTATGGTCCTAGGTTCTATGTAGCTTCAGAATCTCACGACCCAAGTAATATATTCTAGCAATCATCTGCTTTATTTTGAAATAAAAAATAACTTAGGGGTTGATAGTCAGCTTTCTGGAGCAGATGGCCTCTTCTAGCCCCAGATCATCATGAAGGAAATGGTTTCATCCATTGAAAAATGTGCCTCTAAACACAGCCCAATTCAGACAAGGTTAGCCAGTGAAGATTCCATAGATTATGCCAATACCAAATTCTAAAAGTTTTATATTCAAATAATGATAAAAAATTGGCACACTATAATTGTCATTCTAGTTATTGACTTCCTGGAGTATGCTCTATTTCTCATGAATTTGGATGAGTATGTGGTAATAGTGATTTTCCTTAGCCCAGGTTTTCAGCCATAATCCTGTTCTTATTTTAAGGAGTAGCTGGAGTAATGAGTTTCTAGGTATGAGTAGAAAACAAATTTGCATTTTTCCAACTGATTAGTTCTTCTACTGATTAACTTGGCAAGGTCAATATGTGGTCACTGATGATGTTGATACTCAGCTGCTGCTATTTTCCAACTGCAAAGTGGGATGACCCAACTGAGGCTTTGAGTCATCTGCTCAAGAGAGACAATGATTCTATAGTCTAATAGACAGAAAAGGTAGAGAGCCCAAGTATTTGTGCATGTGTGTGTTTTCTATAAGATCTTTGAGTATAAGAATATATCATTCCTAGGGGATCCTTTCTATGACTTTTGGCTTGGGGACGTAGAAACCATATTTAACTCTATTGGTTGACATCTTCTGTTTTTAAAAAAATATTTATGTATTTTTTATTGCAGCTTTACAGACTATTCCTTCTTTGTTAGATGTCTCTTATACTGAAGTAAAGTAGTTGAGTAAAAATAATGCTACAGAGGCTTCATCTGAAAGTGTATGCAACATTTCTTATTCGTAGCATGCTAACATATCTCTGTATTAAAAAAATTAATAGAAATTTATTTTCTCTCCCTCCTAACCCCATCCCACTCAGAAAAAGAAAAAACAAGAAATTTCTTGTAACAAATACATAATCAAGCAAAATTCCTTTTCTCTTTATAAATACTATATACAATGTATATATATTATATGTGTATTTGCATATATGTGTGTGCTTTACATACTTAAATATATGCTTACACACATCTGTATGTATGTATACACATACGTGTATATATACATTATATGTCTTATTCCACTCCCTAAATCGGTCATATCTGAACTGTCCCTCATGGATGGCATGTTTTGTCATTAGGCCTTTGGAATTATGAATACCCATTGCATTGATCGTAGTACTTACAGCTATCAAAGCTGTTTCTATAGTATTGGTGTTATTATATACAATAATAAAATTTGCTCTGTTTTTCAAAAAACCTTTAATGCCTTTTGATTTCTATAACTATTATTTCTAACTCCAAAAGGGGTCTCCTTTAAAAGGAAAATAATTAAACATGATGATTAAGAAAACAGCTGGTTCTGATAGTGTGTGGAGGTGTCCTGCTCCCAAGGCCTGCCCTCGCTTTCCTTTCTGTAGAGAGGTTCACCATTGGTTCAACAGGATCAAATAAGTCATTGAGCTCTCTGAGTCTGGCTACCAATGAGTGACATTTTCACTCATGTTACTGTAGTTGTACTTCCCTCTATGTCAGTTCATGAGTGTCTTCCCTTGGAATTTGTTTTGCTTAACTATGCATGTTTGTTACAAGGTCTTTCTTTTTTCTTTCTTTTTGCCTCTCAGTGGAGGTATATGGAAGGGTTAGTGGGGATAAGAATAAGGGAGCAATAGCTATATTCAATCTGCATTCAGACTCCATAGTTCTTTCTTTAGATGTGGATAGCATTTTCCATCTTTTGGAATTGTCTTAGTTCTTCTGAGCAATGCAATGACCTAAGTCTAACAAAGTCATATGTGTGCATCATTCAAATGCTGGAGGGAATGCAGGAAAATTGGAACATGAATGCAATATTGGTAGAATTGTGAACTAGTCCAATTTTTTGGAAAACAATTTGGTATTACACACAAAGGGCTATAAAATTGTGTATACCCTTTTCTCCAGAAATATCACTGCTAGCTCTGTATCCCAAAGAGACTAAAGAAAAGGGAGAAGGACCTATTTGTACAAAAATATTTATAGCAGCTTTTTTTTATAGGGGCAAAAATTGGAAATCAAGAAAATGCCCATCAATTGGGGAATGGCTAAACAAGTTATAGTATATATATGATTGTGATGGGATACTATTGTGCTATGAGAAATGAGGAGCAGGCCTGGTTTCAGAAAAACTTGGGAAGATTTATATGAATTCATGCAAAGTGAAGTGAGCAGAACCAGGTGACATAGTACACAGTAACAACACTATTGTAGCAATGATTAATTGTGAAAGACTTAACCCTGAACAAGGTAATGATCCAAGATGAATCCAGAAGACTCATGATTCAAGGGGTGGAGCTAAGATGGTAGAAAGGAAGCAGTAACCTTTCAAAGCTTCTCTAAGAATTCTGTCACTAAATGCTAAAAAGTGAATTTGAATGGATTTTAGAGTGACAGAACCCATTGGGAGACGGAGCATAGAGGATTACCAGCCCAGGAAAGTGCCTATGCAGATCTGGGTAGGGAGAACGCCAAGGACACAGGGGCTGCACCACCGTGGATCTGAGAGCAGGCTTCAGCAGACTGAGAAGGAGCCCCAGCCAGCCAGCAAACTCACCCATCCCAAGGGCGATTTGCAGCCTTAGTCTCACCACAGGACAGAGGATTGTTGGAGCTGGGTAAGAGAAAACACAGGGCCTACAGCAGGGTCAGCAGCTTCTCCTGGGGCTACCAGCCCACAGCCTGTATGTTTAAAAATTACATATCTGAACATCCAGAAGTCAAGATGGAGGAATAAAACCTAGCTTCTCTGATCACCCCTCCCTGATTCAGAAAAGTCTAGAGACAAATGACCCACCCAGAGTAAAATCCTGAATTAGTGGAAACAGCCTCAGGCTTGGGAGTTACTAAAGAAGGGGGCAGTACAGAGTCTAAGCACAGGAGTGTGGATCCAGCGAGCACCACCAACAAAAGCCCAGGTGTGCTTTAGCACCACCTGGGCAATCAGCAGACTGCAGCCTTGCCCTGTGGCTGGCCTCCAGCTACTGAGCCTGCCTGAGCTGTATCCCAGAGACACAGAGGTGGAAACCAGAAGTGGACAGACCCACCTCACTCCCACCATTACTCTGTGAGCCTCAAGGTAACTCAGGGGAAACACTGAGAGCCCTGGCCTTGGCCTCAGTCTAATCACTCAGAGGCTACAGCTCACAAAATGAACAACCAAACCCCTACCTCCCAGCCTGAGAAGCTCAATACTCCTGCACCCCAAAAGCAGATATCCACTCTAAAAATCCAGGAGATAGGCAATCACAATGGATAAGAAGGAACCTATGAAGTCTAGGACCATCAAATCTTTTTATAGTGAGCAAGAACAACCAAATTCAGAAGACAACGCGGACTCTATAGTCACACTGGAGACCACAGAAGGAAATGTGAATTGGTTTCAAGCCCAAAAAGCATTCTTGAGTTAATCTATTTTTTAAGGTATTATTTTCTTCAGTCAGGTTGTTGACTCTCTTTTCATGATTTTCTTGCATCATTCTCATTTTTCTTCCCAATTTTTCCTCCACTTCTCTTATTTGATTTTCAAAACCCTTCTTAAGCTGCTCTATAGCTTGTAACCAGACTATATTTTTCTTGGAAGCTTTTGGTGCAGGAGTTCTGACTATGTTGTCTTCCTCCCATTCCATGCTTTGATGCTTCTTGTCCCCCAAAAAGGAATCTAAAGTTGGATTGCTGTGCTTGCTTTGCTTCCTTTTCCTGCTCATGTTGCCAGTCAATTACTTGTCTTTTTAGCTCTGTGGAACTCTGCTTCCAGAGGGCAAAGCTCTGTCCCAAATTGCTGGGGTTTTCAAAGCTGCTGGAGCTATTAGGAGGCCACCATCTCCGCAGCCCCCACCAGCTTTGGATCACTGAAAATGCATCCCCAGGACTGCCACCCAAGACCACAATGAGGATCCAGGCAGCTTAAGGCTACAGCACTTAGCCTCTGAACGATTGCTTGGCCTCCCTGCAATCTGCAGGCTGGGAGCTTCTGAAGCAGCCATGGGGAAGCAGTGGCAGAGCCGCTGCTTCTGCTGCTTCCTTGCCCTGGAGGCAGTTTGGCCGGACCCTCTCCCTTGAATTTCAGCTGAGTTCCACCAACCTTTTGCTTAGTCCTTATTTCTTATGGCTTGATAATTCTGGAAATCACCACAGCTACCACTGATCCACCTTCCTGAAGGCTCTAGCTGTGGCTTGTCCTGGCTGCCCCAGGGCTAAGCCACGGTTTCAGGCTAGGCTGGTTTTGGCTCCCAGCACACTGTGATGAGCCCTTCTGCCAAGCTGCTTTCTGCAGGAGATGTGTTCATCTGTAATTTTTTGAGTTCTGGAGCCCTAAAATTTGCTTAGAGTCATATTTTATGGGTATTTGAGGTGGTTATGTGGGAGCTGCAGAGTTTTCCTACTTCTATGCCACCATCTTGGCTCTGCCCCCCCCCCCCCAAAAGCATTCTTGATGGACCTCGAGAGGGATTTTAAAAACCAAATTAGATAGGTAGGAGATAAATTAAATCTACAGTGACCAAATTGAAAAAAAATCTCACCAAAGAAAACAAATCTTTAAAAAGTAAAATTGGAGAACTAGGACGGGAGGTCCAAAATCTAACTGGAGAAAATACCTCCCTAAAAATGAAAAGTGAACATATTAAAAAGGAGCTTCAAAAACTAATTGAGGAAAATAATTCACTAAAAATTAGATTCAGTCAAATTGAAGCTAAGGACTCTATGATGCAGCAAGAGTCCATCAAACAAAACATAAAGATTGAAAAATTAGAAGAAAGTGCAAAATATCTCACTGGAAAAACAACTGACCTGGAAAACAGATGCAGGAGAGATAACCTAAGAATTATCAGCCTACCAGAAAGCCATGATGAAAAAAGCAGCCTGGACAGCATCCTCCAAGAGATTGTCAAAGAAAATTGTCCTAAGGTCCTAAAATCAGAAGGTAAAATAGTTATCAAAAGAATTCACCAATCTTCTCCTGAAAGAAATCCCAGATTGAAAACTCCAAGAAATACAGTAGCCAAATTCCAGAATTACAAGGTCAACGAGAAAATACTGGATGCAGCCAAAAAAGAAACAATTCAAATATCATGGAACTATAGTCAGGATTACACAGGACTTAGATGCTACTACATTAAAAGATCAGAGGGATTGGAATTTGATATTTCGTAAAGCAAAAGAGCTAGGACTGCAACCAAGGATCAACTACCGGGCAAGACTGAGCATAATCTTTCAGGCAAAGAGATGGTCATTTACAGAAATAAAGGACTTCTGGACTTTCCTTATGAAAAAGCCGGAGCTCAATGGAAAATTCAATCTCCACTTACAAGACCAAAGAAAGAAATAAAAAGGTAAACAAGAAAAACACATACTCACACATACACATACTCGCACAGATGCTCACACAGGCACATAACTTGAGACTCAATAAGAGCAAACTGTTTACATCCCTATATGAGAAGTGGATACCTGTCAATATTGAAATTTGTATAAGTATTGTGACATTTAAAAGGGATGTACATAGATAGAGGGTATGACTATAAGTGAACTAATCCAGAGATTAAAAATAAACCCTAATAAAGGGAATAAAGGGATTGTAATGGGAGAAGAGGAAAGGTTGAGGCAGAAAATTGTAAATTATGCCACAAGAAGAGTCATAAAAACATACTAAAGTGGAGGGGAAGTAAGGAAGGAGATGAGCATCATATGAATGTTATTTTCATTGGTTCTGATTTAAAGAGGGATCAATATAAACAGTTAAATTTAGATTCTAACATGAAAAGACACAAACACTCATAACAATATAGGGAAAAGATGGAGGGAGGAGTATCGTATGAAATTTACTAGCATTGGTTTGGGTTCAAGGAGGGAATGACATACTCCTTTAAGAATAAAAATCTGTTGTGCCCCACAGGCAATAGGAGGATTAAGGAGGGGGGTGTAAGAAGAGGGAGAGTGGTTAGAAGGGAGAGAAAGAGCAGTAAGGGCAAAGGGTAAGTAAAGAGAGGGGGACAAGAAGGGAATACTGAGGGAGGAGGTGGTCAAAAGGAAAACTCTTAAGGATGGGAGAGGAAAAGGAAGATACAAAGATATAAACAGGGGAGGGAATAAGATGGAGGGAAAGTCACAGATAGTAATCATAACTGTGAATGTGAATGGGATGAACTCTCCTGTAAAACAGAGGTGGATAGCACAATGGAATAAAAACCACAATCTTATAATATGCTGTCTACAAGAAACACAAGTGAAACAAGGAGATATGCACAGGGTAAAGGTAAAAGGATGGAGTAGAACATATTATGCTTCATCTAAAGTAAAAAAAAAGCAAGGGTAGCAATCCTTATCTCAGATAAAGCAAAAGACAAAATAGATCTAATTAAAAGAGATAAGGAAGGAAACTACATCCTGCTAAAAGGCACCATTGAGAATGAAGCAATATCATTACTTAATATGCACCAAGTGGTATAGCATCCAAATTCCTAGAGGAAAAGTCAAGGGAATTAGAGGGAGAAATAACAAGACTATACGAGTGGGGGACCTCAAACTCTCCCTCTCTGAACTTGATAAATCTAACCCCAAATAAACAAGAAAGAAGTTAAGGAGGCAAATAGAATTTTAGAGGGGCTCGACATGATAGATCTCTGGAGAAAATTGAATGGGGATAAAAAGGAATATACCTTCTTCTCAGCATTCCATGGCACATACACAAAAATTGACCATGTACTAGGGTATAAAAACCTCACAATTCAGTGCAGAAAGGAAGAAATATTAAATACATCATTCTCAGATCATGATGCAATAAAAATTAAATGCAATAAAGAGCCATGGAAAGATAGACAAAAAACTATTGGGAAACTAAATAATTTAATCCTAAAGAATGAGTAGGTGAAACAAGAAATTATAGAAACAATCAATAACTTCATTCAAGAGAATGACAATAATGAGACATCATACCAAAACTTGTGGGATGCAGCAAAGGCAGTTCTTAGGAGAAGTTTTATATCCCTGAATACATACATGAAGAAATGAGAGAAAATGGAGGTCAATGAGTTGGGCATGCAATTAAAAAAGCTAGATAAAGAACAAATTGAAAATCACTAAATAAATACTAAATTAGAAATAATGAAAACCAAAGGAGAGACTAATAAAATTGAAATTAACAAAACTATTGAACTTAATAAAACTAAGAGTTGGTTTTATGAAAAAACCAATAAAATGGATAGATCCTTAGTCAATATGATAAATAAAGGAAGAAGAAAACCAAATTTTGAGTATCAAAAATGAAAAGGGTGAATGTACCTCCAATAAAGAGGAAAATAAAACAATAATGAGGAATTATTTTGCCCAATTGTATGCATATAAATTTGACAATCTTAGTGAAATGGATGAATATTTACAAAAAATATAAATTGCCCAGATTAACTGAAGAGGAAGTAAATTACCTAAATAACTCCATCTCAGAAAAAGAAGTTGAACAAGCTATCAGGGAACTCCCTAGGAAAAAATCTCCAGGGCCAGAAGGATTTATTAGTCAATTCTATCAAACATTTAAAAACCAATTGATCCCAATACTCTACAAACTATTTGGGAAAATTGGTGAGGAAGAGATCCTACCAAATTCTTTTTATGGCACAAATATGGTACTGATACCTAAATCAAGGAGGGACAAAATGGAGAAAGAAAATTACAGACCAATCTCCCTCATGAATACAGATGCAAAAATTTTAAATAAAATATTAGCAAAAAGACTACAGCAACTTATCGCAAGAATAATACATTTTGATTTGGTTGAATTTATTCTAGCAATGCAAGGATGGTTCAATATTAGGAAAGCCATCAGTATCGTTGATCATATCAACAATAAAACTAGCAGAAACCATATGATTATCTCAATAAATGCAGAAAAAGCTTTTGACAAAAAAACAACATCCATTCCTATTAAAAACACCAGAAAGTACAGGAATAAATGGAGTTTTCCTTAGAATAATAGGTAGCATCTATTTAAAGCCATTAGCAAGTATTATATGTAATGAGGATAATCTAGAAGCACTTGCAATAAGATTGGGGGTGAAGCAAGGATGTCCACTATCACCCCTCTTATTCAATCTGGTATTAGAAATGCTAGAAGTAGCAATTAGAGAAGAAAAAGAAATCAAAGGAATCAAATTAGGCAAAGAAGAGACTAATTTAACACTCTGTGCAGATGATATGATGATATACTTACAGAATCCTAGAGAATCAAGTAAAAAATTTGAGACAATAAATAAATTTAGCAAAGTTGCAGGATATAAAATAAACCCAAATAAATCCTCAGCATTACTATATATTTCTAATGAAGCCCAACAGCAAGAGATAGTAAGAGAAACCCCATTTAAAGTTACTGTACACATTATAAAATATTTGGGAATCTACCTGCCAAAACAAACCCAGTACCTATATGAACACAACTACAAAACTCTTTTCACACAAATAAAATAACATCTAACTAATTGGAAAAACATCAGTTGCTCATGGCTGGGTCGAGCTAATATAATAAAAATGATAATTTTACCTAAATTAAATTACATATTTAGTGCCATACCAATCAATCTACCAAAAAATTACCTTATAGAGCTAGAAAAAATAATAACAAAAATCATTTGGAAGAACAAATCAAGGCAATTAATGAAAAGAAATGCTAGGGAAGGGGGCCTAGCCATACCAGATTTTAATCTTTATTATAATGCAGCAGTCATCAAAACTACATGGTACTGGCTGAGGAATAGAGTAGTGGATCAATGGAATAGATTGGGTACAAAAGACTCAGTAGTCAATGATTATAGTAATGTACTGTTTGATAAACTTAAAGACCCCAGTTTTTGGGATAAGAACTCACTGTTTGACAAAAAATAATGGGAAAATTGGAATGTAGTATGGCAGAAACTGGGTATACAATATTATCTAACTCCATATACCAAACTCAAGTCTAAATGGGTACACAATCTAGGTATAAAGACTGATACTGTAAGTAATCTGGAGAAGCAAGGAATAGTTTACCTGTCAGATTTATGATGCAGAGAAGACTTCATGACCAAAGAAGAGTTGGAGAACATTATGAAATGCAAAATGGATAACATTGATTACATTAAATTGAAAAGTTTCTGTACAAACAAAGCCAATGTAACCAGGATTAGGAGGGCAGTGGGAAACTGGGAAAGAATTTTTAGAACTAGTGTCTCTGATAAAGGCCTCATTTCTAAAATATACAGGAAATTAAGTAAAATCTATAAGAATACAAGTCATTCCCCAATTGATAAATGGTCAAAGGATATGAACAGGCAATTTTCAGAGGTAGAAATTAAACATATCTATAAGCGTACAGAAAAATTTTCTAAATCACTATTGATTTGAGAAATGCAAATCAAAACAACATTGAGATACCACATCTCACCAGTCAGATTGACTAAGATGACAAAACAGGAAAATGACAAATGCTGGAGAGGATGTGGAAAAATTGGAACACTAATGCATTGTTGGTGGAGCTGTGAACTGATTCAACCATTCTGGAGAGCAATCTGGAACTATGCCCAAAGGGCTGTAAATAATTGCATACCTTTTGACCCAATAATACCACTTCTGGGGTTGTATTCCAAAGAGATCATAGAAGTGGGAGGAAGACCCATATGTACGAAAATATTTATTGCAGCTCTCTTTGTGGTGGCAAAAAACTGGAAATTAAGGGGATGCCCATCAATTGGGGAATGGCTAAACAAGTTGTGGTTTATGAATGTAATGGAATACCATTGTGCCATAAGAAATGGGGAGGAGATGGACTTCATATTTACCTGGAGAGGCTTATACAAACTGATGCTAAGTGAGAAGAACAGAACCAGGAAAAATTTGTACACAATCACAGACACATTGTATGTGTGATGACCAACTTTGATAAACTGGATTCTTCTCAGCAACACACAGGTATAAGACAACTCTACAAGTCTCAGGATGGAAGGAGATGTCTACATCCAGAGAAACATCTAGAAAGAACAGAGTTTAAATGCAGACTGAAGCAAAATCCCTGCTCCCTTTCTTTTTCTTGTTTGGTTTTGTTTCCTCTTTCCCACTGTTCATTCCATCAGTTACAAACCTACTTTACAAATGAAATCGATGTCTAATGTGAAAGTATTTGCAGATCCTATACTTGATTGCATGCTGCCATGGGTGAGGGGGAGAGGAAGAGGAGAAAATTTGAAACTCAAGGGATTGTGGAACTGAATCTTGTAGACTAAAAATAAACAAAACAACAAACAAATAAATTAATGAAATAAAGGGAAAGTTAAAAAATATATAAAAGGTACCATAGACAATGAAGCAAGATTAATACTGCACTCATATGCACCAAATACTACAGCATCTAAATTTTTTAAAAGAAAAGTTAAATGAATTACAGGTGGAGATAGATAGTAGTACAATAATAGCGGGGGACTTTAATCTTCTCTCAGAACTAAATATCTATCAAAAATTAATAAGAAAGAAGTCAAGGAAGTGAACAGAATTTTAGATAAGCTAGATATGATGAATATCTGGAGAGAACTGAATGGGAATATAAAGGAATACACCTTTTTCTCAGCAGTTTATATTACCTTTACAAAGACTGACCATATATAAAAACAAAAATTTTATAGTTAAAAGAAGAAATATTAAAATATCTCTTTCAGATCACAGTGCAACAAAATTACATATAAGAAGAGACCATGGAAACAAAATTAAAAACTAATTGGAGATTTAACATCCTAATCTTAAAGAATGAATGGATTAATGAACAAATCATAATCAATAATTTCATTAGAGAATGACAATAATGAGACAACATATCAATACCTATGGGATATAGCAAAAGCAGTAAACAGAGAAAATTTTATATCTCTACATACTTAATCAATAAAATAGAGAAAGAGCAGACCAAAAAATTGGGTGTGCGATTTGAAAAACAAGAAAAAAAACAAATTAAAAATTCCTAATTAAACATTAAATTGGAAATCCGATAGATTACAGGTGAGATTAATAAAATTTAGTGTAAAATAACTATTGAAATAATAAAAGTAGGAGTTGATTTTATGAAAAGACCAATAATATAGATAAACCCTTAGCTAATTTGATTTTTAAAAGAGAAAAGAAAAGCAAATCATTAGTATTAAAAATGAAAAGGGTGAATATACAACTAATGAAGATGAAATTAAAGCAATTATAAGTAGTTATGTTGCCCAATTATATGCCAATAAATGTAGCAATTTAAGTGAAATGGAAGAATATTTACAAAAATATAAATTGCCTAGATTAGCAGAAGAAGAATCGAATATCTAAATAGACCTATTTTAGAAAAAGAAATTGAACAGGCAATAAATGAGCTTCCTAAGAAAAAAAGTGCCAGGATCAGATGGATTTACAAGTGAATTCTATCAACATTTAAAGATCAACTAATTCCAATATTAAAGAAATTATTTAGAATAATAGGCAAGGATGGGATCCTACCAAACTCCTTCTATGAAACAAATATCAAACTGATACCTAAGCCAGGCAGAGTAAAAACAGAGAAATTTATAGACCAATTTCCTTAATGAATATGGACACAAAAATGCTAAATAAAATACAAGCTAAAAGATTGCAACATTGCAAAGATTATACATTATGACCAAGCAGGATTTCTACCAGAAATGCAGAGATGGTTTAATATAAAGAAAACTATTAACACAATTGATTATATCAATAGTAAAAGTAAGAAAAAATCATATTAAGAGAGACAGAAAAAACTTTTGATAAAATATAACATTCATTTCTATTAAAAACACTTGAAAGTATAGGTATAAATGAATTTTTCCTTACATTGATAAAGAGCATTTATCTAAAACCATCAGCAGGCATTATTTGTAATGATGATAAGCTAGAAGCCTTCCCAAATAACATCAAGTGTGAACAAGGATGCCCACTGTCACCAATATTATTCAATATTATTGGAAATTCTAGCAATAGCAATAAGAGAAGAAAAAGAAATAGAAGGAATCAGGATATGGAATGAAGTAATAAAACTATCTCTTTTTGCAGACAATATGATGATATATTTGGAAAATCCCAAAAACTGAAGTAAAAAGTTGGTTGAAACAATTAATTTTAGCAAAGTAGCAGAATATGAAGTAAATACACATACGTTGTCAGCATTCCTATACGTCACAAACAAAACTCTGCAAGAAGAGATAGTAAGAAATATCCCACCTAAAATAACTCTAGACAGTAGAAAATACCTGGGAATATACTTACCAAAACATTCCCTCCTCCTCCCCTTTTTAAAGATGAGGAAACTGAGGCCATAAAAAAGAGAAATTATTTACCTAGTAAATGGAAAAGTGGGGAAAGTGACACATTATAAGAACTGATACACACTTTAAAGTTCATTCACTTTGACTGCCTTTATTTTGCAGATGAGAGAAAACAGAAAGGGGTGGTGATTTGCCTACACTCAAACAGCCAAAAAACTGACAAACCTAAGAATGGAACCCAGATAGTATGATTCCCAATGGAAGACCCCTATATCATGCTTCTTGAAACACTGTATTGTCTGAGCTGGAGACCATTGACTATTTCCTTCTATCACTAAATTCTCTTTTGCACACTGAATAAATGTTTGCTGAATGAATGTGGAATTAAAATATAGGAAGCTATCATATAAGGATAAAACCAAGAATGAGAGCCACAGACCAGTTTCATTAATGAACAGCAATGTGAACATTTTAAACAAAATCACAGCAAAGAGACTTCAGCAGTAAATTCAGAAATTATTCACTTCCATCAAATTGGATTTTTACCGGGGATACAAGCATAATTCAACATTTAAAAAACAATTAGCATAAGTAATCATAAAAAAATTTTAAATGACTGATTATATTAAAAACACAAAAATGCTTTCAATAAAATATAATATTTATTAATGTTTGAAACCTTCAAAATGAATATAGATGGGCCCTTTTAAAATATGACTCAAAGTTTAAATCTAAAACAAAGAGCTAGATTACTTGCAATGCAGGGAGTACCAAAGCTTTCTCAGTAAATATAGAGGTAAAGCAAGAATGTACCTTTTCTGCATTATAATTTGACATGAGACCAGAAAAGCAAGTCATAGAAATAATGACAACAAAATTAAAAGTATAAACATCAGCAAAGAGAAGATAAAATTATCCTGGATTATAGACATGATAGTTTACTTAGAAAAACCACAGAAAATCAGAAAGGAAACTAATGAAAATTATTAATAGCTTCATTAAATAATGGGATATAAAATAGGGGTAGGCCTGTAACTGTGTTTTCATTGATATAGGGAACATCAAAGTGAGAAAACTCCCTCTACCAAGGTAAATTAGCACCTTTTTTAAACATCAGTCTTGAAGAGCTTACAGCATTGAGAGACTAAATCATTTGTCCAGAATCACATGTGTCAAAGACTGGACTAAACACAGACTTTCCTTGCTTCAAGACCTCTCTATCCATTATGTCGCGTTGCCTTTTATATTAAATAAAATAAATGCTCAAAACTGTGATCATTACTACAAAATATTTTCTTAAGAAGAGGAAAATAAGAATTCCATGAAAATTAACTACAAAATACATAAAAGATTGGGGTGTTAACTGACTAACATATTCTTAGGTTTTATAAAAATAAAACTAGAAAACACTCTGAAGAATTAAAGAAAGCCGAGTAATTGGAAAGATACTCATTATTTATGGTTGGGCCACACCATTATAATAAAAACAATAATGATACTACCTAAATTAGTTTCAATATTTATTATTATGTCAAAATACCACAAGACTACTTTATAGAACTCAATAAAATAATAACCACATTCTTGTGTAGGAAAACATGTAGAATCTCATGTTAAATAACCATTAAAATATTTGGAATTTGTTTTAATTATATATATGTATATATATATATATACACACATATGTATGAATATATATATGTATGTATGTATATATATATATATGTGTGTGTGTGTATATAAATAAAATTTGAGACAACCAGTTAAGAAAGATCCAGAAACTACAGAACACATAACCCAGTAGCTGATAATCTCAAGAACACAAATTACTGGAAGAACTCCCTAATCACATATTTGGGAATACTAGAAAACAGCCTGTAAGAAAATAGGTCTTGACCAGAAGCTTATACCATATTTAACAAAAGACTGAAATATTTATGTGACTGAATAAAAAAAAATCACATTATAAGTAACAGTAGAATGAAAAGGTGTACCTTTCAGACCTATGTTTGGAGAAGAATTCTTAACAAGTATAGAAATAGGGATGGTTGGGTGGCACAGTGAATAGGGCACCAGCCCTGGAGTCAGGAGAACCTAAGTTCAAATAGGGCCTCAGACACTTAACACTTAGTACCTGTGTGACCTTGACAAGTCACTTAACCCCAACTGCCCTGCCTTCCCCCTCAAAAAAAAACAAACCACAACAAGGATAAAGGTGGTTATAAGCAGTAGGATTTGAACCTGTGAATTCATTTGTATAGGGAGCCCTCACCCTCAATTGAGGAAACCTTTTCTATCAATGTCATAGGTACCTCCTCTGACACTTATAGCCTTAGTGAGTTGCCCAGAGCATCTCTAGGGTCCCACAGTCAGTCTGAGGCAGGGCTTGACCTCAAGTCTTCCTTACTTAGAAGACAGTTTATGTATTTTGCCAAGATGCCTGTCATAAAAAAGAAAATAGGCAATTTCAATTACATAAAAATTTCTGAAAGGAAGTTTAGCTATTACTTCCAGGATCAAATATAAAATTGTATTTTAAAAAATTTTCAAGGCCTGAACTCTTCCTAATAGCAAGGACCTTCTTGCCACACAGGACACTCTATCTCCAGACTCCATGACTTTTTTTTTGAAGGCAGTAGTTTGTGAGGCAATTGGGGTTAAGTGACTTGCCTAGGGTCACACAGCTATTATGTATCATGAGTCTGAGGTCACATTTGAATTCAGGTTATTCTGACTCCAAGACTCTATCCATTGTACCACCTACCTGCCCCTCCATGACTTTTTCACTGGCTGTCCCCAGTGCCCAGGATTCTTTCCCTTCTAACTTCCATCTCCTGGCTTGCCTGGCTTCCTTCAAAACTCAGATCAAATACTATTTCCTGCAAGAAGCTGTTCCTTCTCCCCAACCCTCACTACCCAGTGTTAGTGTCTTCCCCCAGAGATTATCTCCATATTAACCTTTATATATCTTGTATATAATCAGTTGCTTGCAAATCGTTTCTCTCAGTTAGATTGTGAGCTTCTTGAGGGCAGGAACTATTTTTGCCTTTCTTCATATCACCAGTGTTTTGCACAGTGCCTGGCACAGTAGACACTTAAGAAGACACTTAAGAAAGACACTTAAGAATTGTAAGCTGACGACTTGACTAAAATAAAAAGAGAAACTGTGAAGTGAGAAAAATCTTTGCATCAAGTATCTCTGGTAAAAAAAAAAAATCTTATATCCAAGATATATAGAGAATTTATGCAAGAGCTACTTCCCAATAGATGAGGAGTCAAGGGATATGAAGTTTTCTAAAGAATAAAGATAAACTATCAGCAACCACATGAAAAATGCTTCAAATCATTGATAAGAAGAGAAATGCAAATTAGAACAGCTCAGGTTTCAACTAACAGTCATCAAATTGACAGAGATGACAAAAGATTAGAATTAAAAGGATTAAAGATTAAAAGATTAGTCCATGCTAAAGGTACTGTGGGAAGACAGTTCATTAATACAGTATTGCTGGAGCTGTGAATTGGTTGAACCTTTCTGGAAAAATAATTTGGAATTGAGTTTTTTTCTTTTTTTAAAGATCATTAAATTGTTCATACCTTTTGACTCAATGTTCTTGCTATAACCCCAAGGAGATGAAAGACAGAAAGTGAGTTCTCACACAGTAAAAATATTCATAACTTTTGAAGTTGCAAACAAAAAGTAAGTAGAGGCAGGCAGGTGCCCACCAACAGATAATGCCTAAACAAATTGTGGCAAACGAATGCAACAAAATACTACCATGCTGTAAGAAATTATGAATGTAAGCAATTCATAGAAACATTTAAAAACTTTAAAAATTGTGTTCTGAAACACTAAATAAAGGGAGTGCTTACATATACACAACAGAAGGGAGAGGGTTCTATATAAAATTGTAGATCTCTTGTATGTATATGCTTGTTTTTCTTTTAAAATATATAGTAAGTTCAACCTGTAGCTTTCAAAGCTGTCCTTTGTGTATCTATTCTCTGCATTTAAAAAAAATATATTTCAATGACCCACTTTTTTTTTATTTTGGAAAACATTTTATTGTAGGTGGAATGGGACACAGCTGGACACAGTAAGTTAGATGATTCCAATTTTTCTGGCAACATCTAAAGCAGCAGTTCTCAACCTGTGGGTCGCGACTCCTTTGGGGGTCGAACAACCCTTTCACAGGAGTCACAGGGGTCCTAAGACCATCAGAAAACACATTTCCGATGGTCTTAGGAACCAAGACACCACTCCTCTATCTGTCTCCAGGCGGGTCTGCCAACATGTAGATATGTCCACATACAAGTATTACAGGGTCACGGCATTAGGAAAGTTGAGAGCTACTGATTCTAAAGCACCATACTCCAGAGCAAGACAGACATAGGCCTTCTTCTCTCCATCAGACCAGCTCAGTGTATTGACATTGGCCACATCAGTATCATTCATCTTCTTTACAGCCTGCTTGATCTGATGCTTGTTGGCCTTGACATCCACAATGAAGACTAATGTGGGTCCTCAATCTTCTCCATAGCAGATGCAGTGGTCAAAGGAATCTTAATGATGGCACAATGATCATAATTGTTTCTCCCAGGGGCACTTATCTGAGGGTATTTGGGCTGCCTTCAAAGTTTTAGTGTCTTGGGTCGCTGGAAGGTGGGGTATGTTCGGATCTTCTTCTTTTTGTAGCTATGGACAACCTTCAGCACTATCTTCTTGGCCATCAAAGCCTTGGACTTGGCTTCTGTCTTGGGGGTGGGAGGAAAACAGCTTCCTTCTTAGCCTTTGGTGCCATCTTGGAGGAAAGGGTCTTCTGCAGAGCTTATAGAGCTAAATCCCACTTTCTTTTTAATGTAAAAAAAAAAGTATGCTTCAATCTGCATTCTGAGTTCATCAGTTTTCTCTCTGGAGGTAGATAGCATTTCAAATCATGAACCTTTTTTTTTCATGAATTGATTTGTTTATTTATTTTTAGTTTACAAGATTCAGTTCCACAATCCCTTGAGTTTCAATTCACCCCTCCCTCTACACGCCCCCCCCCCCCCCGGTGGCATGTAATCAAATATAGGATGTGCAAATACTTTCACAATGGACTTTAATCTGGTTGTATAGAAGGGTTGTAACCAATGGAGTGAACGATGGGAAAGAAGAAACAAAACCAAACATGGAAAAGAACGATAGCATGTAGGTTGCTTCACTTTCCATTTAAACTGTTCTTTCTAGATGTTTCTCTGAATGGGGACAACTCCTTCCAACCTGAGACTTGTAGAGTTGTCTTATAACTGGGCGTTGCTGAGAAGAGTCCAGTTTATCAAAGTTGGTCATCACACATATGATGTGTCTGTGATTGTGTACAAATTTTTCCTGGTTCTGTTCTTCTCACTTAGCATCAGTTTGTATAAGCCTCTCCAGGTAAATATGAAGTCCATCTCCTCCCCATTTCTTATGGCACAATGGTATTCCATTACATTCATAAACCACAACTTGTTTAGCCATTCCCCAATTGATGGGCATCCCCTTAATTTCCAGTTTTTTGCCACCACAAAGAGAGCTGCAATAAATATTTTCGTACATATGGGTCTTCCTCCCACTTCTATGATCTCTTTGGAATACAACCCCAGAAGTGGTATTATTGGGTCAAAAGGTATGCAATTATTTACAGCCCTTTGGGCATAGTTCCAGATTGCTCTCCAGAATGGTTGAATCAGTTCACAGCTCCACCAACAATGCATTAGTGTTCCAATTTTTCCACATCCTCTCCAGCATTTGTCATTTTCCTGTTTTGTCATCTTAGTCAATCTGACTGGTGAGATGTGGTATCTCAATGTTGTTTTGATTTGCATTTCTCAAATCAATAGTGATTTAGAAAATTTTTCTGTACGCTTATAGATATGTTTAATTTCTACCTCTGAAAATTGCCTGTTCATATCCTTTGACCATTTATCAATTGGGGAATGACTTGTATTCTTATAGATTTTACTTAATTTCCTGTATATTTTAGAAATGAGGCCTTTATCAGAGACACTAGTTCTAAAAATTCTTTCCCAGTTTCCCACTGCCCTCCTAATCCTGGTTACATTGGCTTTGTTTGTACAGAAACTTTTCAATTTAATGTAATCAATGTTATCCATTTTGCATTTCATAATGTTCTCCAACTCTTCTTTGGTCATGAAGTCTTCTCTGCATCATAAATCTGACAGGTAAACTATTCCTTGCTTCTCCAGATTACTTACAGTATCAGTCTTTATACCTAGATTGTGTACCCATTTAGACTTGAGTTTGGTATATGGAGTTAGATAATATTGTATACCCAGTTTCTGCCATACTACATTCCAATTTTCCCATTATTTTTTGTCAAACAGTGAGTTCTTATCCCAAAAACTGGGGTCTTTAAGTTTATCAAACAGTACATTACTATAATCATTGACTACTGAGTCTTTTGTACCCAATCTATTCCATTGATCCACTACTCTATTCCTCAGCCAGTACCATGTAGTTTTGATGACTGCTGCATTATAATAAAGATTAAAATCTGGTATGGCTAGGCCCCCTTCCCTAGCATTTCTTTTCATTAATTGCCTTGATTTGTTCTTCCAAATGATTTTTGTTATTATTTTTTCTAGCTCTATAAGGTAATTTTTTGGTAGATTGATTGGTATGGCACTAAATATGTAATTTAATTTAGGTAAAATTATCATTTTTATTATATTAGCTCGACCCAGCCATGAGCAACTGATGTTTTTCCAATTAGTTAGATGTTATTTTATTTGTGTGAAAAGAGTTTTGTAGTTGTGTTCATATAGGTACTGGGTTTGTTTTGGCAGGTAGATTCCCAAATATTTTATAATGTGTACAGTAACTTTAAATGGGGTTTCTCTTACTATCTCTTGCTGTTGGGCTTCATTAGAAATATATAGTAATGCTGAGGATTTATTTGGGTTTATTTTATATCCTGCAACTTTGCTAAATTTATTTATTGTCTCAAATTTTTTACTTGATTCTCTAGGATTCTGTAAGTATATCATCATATCATCTGCACAGAGTGTTAAATTAGTCTCTTCTTTGCCTAATTTGATTCCTTTGATTTCTTTTTCTTCTCTAATTGCTACTTCTAGCATTTCTAATACCAGATTGAATAAGAGGGGTGATAGTGGACATCCTTGCTTCACCCCCAATCTTATTGCAAGTGCTTCTAGATTATCCTCATTACATATAATACTTGCTAATGGCTTTAAATAGATGCTACCTATTATTCTAAGGAAAACTCCATTTATTCCTGTACTTTCTGGTGTTTTTAATAGGAATGGATGTTGTTTTTTTGTCAAAAGCTTTTTCTGCATTTATTGAGATAATCATATGGTTTCTGCTAGTTTTATTGTTGATATGATCAACGATACTGATGGCTTTCCTAATATTGAACCATCCTTGCATTGCTAGAATAAATTCAACCAAATCAAAATGTATTATTCTTGCGATAAGTTGCTGTAGTCTTTTTGCTAATATTTTATTTAAAATTTTTGCATCTGTATTCATGAGGGAGATTGGTCTGTAATTTTCTTTCTCCATTTTGTCCCTCCTTGATTTAGGTATCAGTACCATATTTGTGCCATAAAAAGAATTTGGTAGGATCTCTTCCTCACCAATTTTCCCAAATAGTTTGTAGAGTATTGGGATCAATTGGTTTTTAAATGTTTGATAGAATTGACTAATAAATCCTTCTGGCCCTGGAGATTTTTTCCTAGGGAGTTCCCTGATAGCTTGTTCAACTTCTTTTTCTGAGATGGAGTTATTTAGGTAATTTACTTCCTCTTCAGTTAATCTGGGCAATTTATATTTTTTGTAAATATTCATCCATTTCACTAAGATTGTCAAATTTATATGCATACAATTGGGCAAAATAATTCCTCATTATTGTTTTATTTTCCTCTTTATTGGAGGTACATTCACCCTTTTCATTTTTGATACTCAAAATTTGGTTTTCTTCTTCCTTTATTTATCATATTGACTAAGGATCTATCCATTTTATTGGTTTTTTCATAAAACCAACTCTTAGTTTTATTAAGTTCAATAGTTTTGTTAATTTCAATTTTATTAGTCTCTCCTTTGGTTTTCATTATTTCTAATTTAGTATTTATTTAGTGATTTTCAATTTGTTCTTTATCTAGCTTTTTTAATTGCATGCCCAACTCATTGACCTCCATTTTCTCTCATTTCTTCATGTATGTATTCAGGGATATAAAACTTCTCCTAAGAACTGCCTTTGCTGCATCCCACAAGTTTTGGTATGATGTCTCATTATTGTCATTCTCTTGAATGAAGTTATTGATTGTTTCTATAATTTCTTGTTTCACCTACTCATTCTTTAGGATTAAATTATTTAGTTTCCCAATAGTTTTTTGTCTATCTTTCCATGGCTCTTTATTGCATTTAATTTTTATTGCATCATGATCTGAGAATGATGTATTTAATATTTCTTCCTTTCTGCACTGAATTGTGAGGTTTTTATACCCTAGTAC
This sequence comes from Pseudochirops cupreus, assembly GCA_028627135.1. Lineage (NCBI taxonomy): Eukaryota > Metazoa > Chordata > Mammalia > Diprotodontia > Pseudocheiridae > Pseudochirops > Pseudochirops cupreus. The sequence continues at coordinate 28,396 of JAQQSU010000062.1, read as the reverse complement.
ATGGTCAATTTTTGTGTATGTGCCATGGAATGCTGAGAAGAAGGTATATTCCTTTTTATCCCCATTCAATTTTCTCCAGAGATCTATCATGTCGAGCCCCTCTAAAATTCTATTTGCCTCCTTAACTTCTTTCTTGTTTATTTGGGGTTAGATTTATCAAGTTCAGAGAGGGAGAGTTTGAGGTCCCCCACTCGTATAGTCTTGTTATTTCTCCCTCTAATTCCCTTGACTTTTCCTCTAGGAATTTGGATGCTATACCACTTGGTGCATATTAAGTAATGATATTGCTTCATTCTCAATGGTGCCTTTTAGCAGGATGTAGTTTCCTTCCTTATCTCTTTTAATTAGATCTATTTTGTCTTTTGCTTTATCTGAGATAAGGATTGCTACCCTTGCTTTTTTTTTACTTTAGATGAAGCATAATATGTTCTACTCCATCCTTTTACCTTTACCCTGTGCATATCTCCTTGTTTCACTTGTGTTTCTTGTAGACAGCATATTATAAGATTGTGGTTTTTATTCCATTGTGCTATCCACCTCTGTTTTACAGGAGAGTTCATCCCATTCACATTCACAGTTATGATTACTATCTGTGACTTTCCCTCCATCTTATTCCCTCCCCTGTTTATATCTTTGTATCTTCCTTTTCCTCTCCCATCCTTAAGAGTTTTCCTTTTGACCACCTCCTCCCTCAGTATTCCCTTCTTGTCCCCCTCTCTTTACTTACCCTTTGCCCTTACTGCTCTTTCTCTCCCTTCTAACCACTCTCCCTCTTCTTACACCCCCCTCCTTAATCCTCCTATTGCCTGTGGGGCACAACAGATTTTTATTCTTAAAGGAGTATGTCATTCCCTCCTTGAACCCAAACCAATGCTAGTAAATTTCATACGATACTCCTCCCTCCATCTTTTCCCTATATTGTTATGAGTGTTTGTGTCTTTTCATGTTAGAATCTAAATTTAACTGTTTATATTGATCCCTCTTTAAATCAGAACCAATGAAAATAACATTCATATGATGCTCATCTCCTTCCTTACTTCCCCTCCACTTTAGTATGTTTTTATGACTCTTCTTGTGGCATAATTTACAATTTTCTGCCTCAACCTTTCCTCTTCTCCCATTACAATCCCTTTATTCCCTTTATTAGGGTTTATTTTTAATCTCTGGATTAGTTCACTTATAGTCATACCCTCTATCTATGTACATCCCTTTTAAATGTCACAATACTTATACAAATTTCAATATTGACAGGTATCCACTTCTCATATAGGGATGTAAACAGTTTGCTCTTATTGAGTCTCAAGTTATGTGCCTGTGTGAGCATCTGTGCGAGTATGTGTATGTGTGAGTATGTGTTTTTCTTGTTTACCTTTTTATTTCTTTCTTTGGTCTTGTAAGTGGAGATTGAATTTTCCATTGAGCTCCGGCTTTTTCATAAGGAAAGTCCAGAAGTCCTTTATTTCTGTAAATGACCATCTCTTTGCCTGAAAGATTATGCTCAGTCTTGCCCGGTAGTTGATCCTTGGTTGCAGTCCTAGCTCTTTTGCTTTACGAAATATCAAATTCCAATCCCTCTGATCTTTTAATGTAGTAGCATCTAAGTCCTGTGTAATCCTGACTATAGTTCCATGATATTTGAATTGTTTCTTTTTTGGCTGCATCCAGTATTTTCTCGTTGACCTTGTAATTCTGGAATTTGGCTACTGTATTTCTTGGAGTTTTCAATCTGGGATTTCTTTCAGGAGAAGATTGGTGAATTCTTTTGATAACTATTTTACCTTCTGATTTTAGGACCTTAGGACAATTTTCTTTGACAATCTCTTGGAGGATGCTGTCCAGGCTGCTTTTTTCATCATGGCTTTCTGGTAGGCTGATAATTCTTAGGTTATCTCTCCTGCATCTGTTTTCCAGGTCAGTTGTTTTTCCAGTGAGATATTTTGCACTTTCTTCTAATTTTTCAATCTTTATGTTTTGTTTGATGGACTCTTGCTGCATCATAGAGTCCTTAGCTTCAATTTGACTGAATCTAATTTTTAGTGAATTATTTTCCTCAATTAGTTTTTGAAGCTCCTTTTTAATATGTTCACTTTTCATTTTTAGGGAGGTATTTTCTCCAGTTAGATTTTGGACCTCCCGTCCTAGTTCTCCAATTTTACTTTTTAAAGATTTGTTTTCTTTGGTGAGATTTTTTTTCAATTTGGTCACTGTAGATTTAATTTATCTCCTACCTATCTAATTTGGTTTTTAAAATCCCTCTCGAGGTCCATCAAGAATGCTTTTGGGGGGGGGGGCAGAGCCAAGATGGTGGCATAGAAGTAGGAAAACTCTGCAGCTCCCACATAACCACCTCAAATACCCATAAAATATGACTCTAAGCAAATTTTAGGGCTCCAGAACTCAAAAAATTACAGATGAACACATCTCCTGCAGAAAGCAGCTTGGCAGAAGGGCTCATCACAGTGTGCTGGGAGCCAAAACCAGCCTAGCCTGAAACCGTGGCTTAGCCCTGGGGCAGCCAGGACAAGCCACAGCTAGAGCCTTCAGGAAGGTGGATCAGTGGTAGCTGTGGTGATTTCCAGAATTATCAAGCCATAAGAAATAAGGACTAAGCAAAAGGTTGGTGGAACTCAGCTGAAATTCAAGGGAGAGGGTCCGGCCAAACTGCCTCCAGGGCAAGGAAGCAGCAGAAGCAGCGGCTCTGCCACTGCTTCCCCATGGCTGCTTCAGAAGCTCCCAGCCTGCAGATTGCAGGGAGGCCAAGCAATCGTTCAGAGGCTAAGTGCTGTAGCCTTAAGCTGCCTGGATCCTCATTGTGGTCTTGGGTGGCAGTCCTGGGGATGCATTTTCAGTGATCCAAAGCTGGTGGGGGCTGCGGAGATGGTGGCCTCCTAATAGCTCCAGCAGCTTTGAAAACCCCAGCAATTTGGGACAGAGCTTTGCCCTCTGGAAGCAGAGTTCCACAGAGCTAAAAAGACAAGTAATTGACTGGCAACATGAGCAGGAAAAGGAAGCAAAGCAAGCACAGCAATCCAACTTTAGATTCCTTTTTGGGGGACAAGAAGCATCAAAGCATGGAATGGGAGGAAGACAACATAGTCAGAACTCCTGCACCAAAAGCTTCCAAGAAAAATATAGTCTGGTTACAAGCTATAGAGCAGCTTAAGAAGGGTTTTGAAAATCAAATAAGAGAAGTGGAGGAAAAATTGGGAAGAAAAATGAGAATGATGCAAGAAAATCATGAAAAGAGAGTCAACAACCTGACTGAAGAAAATAATACCTTAAAAAATAGATTAACTCAAGAATGCTTTTTGGGCTTGAAACCAATTCACATTTCCTTCTGTGGTCTCCAGTGTGACTATAGAGTCCGCGTTGTCTTCTGAATTTGGTTGTTCTTGCTCACTATAAAAAGATTTGATGGTCCTAGACTTCATAGGTTCCTTCTTATCCATTGTGATTGCCTATCTCCTGGATTTTTAGAGTGGATATCTGCTTTTGGGGTGCAGGAGTATTGAGCTTCTCAGGCTGGGAGGTAGGGGTTTGGTTGTTCATTTTGTGAGCTGTAGCCTCTGAGTGATTAGACTGAGGCCAAGGCCAGGGCTCTCAGTGTTTCCCCTGAGTTACCTTGAGGCTCACAGAGTAATGGTGGGAGTGAGGTGGGTCTGTCCACTTCTGGTTTCCACCTCTGTGTCTCTGGGATACAGCTCAGGCAGGCTCAGTAGCTGGAGGCCAGCCACAGGGCAAGGCTGCAGTCTGCTGATTGCCCAGGTGGTGCTAAAGCACACCTGGGCTTTTGTTGGTGGTGCTCGCTGGATCCACACTCCTGTGCTTAGACTCTGTACTGCCCCCTTCTTTAGTAACTCCCAAGCCTGAGGCTGTTTCCACTAATTCAGGATTTTACTCTGGGTGGGTCATTTGTCTCTAGACTTTTCTGAATCAGGGAGGGGTGATCAGAGAAGCTAGGTTTTATTCCTCCATCTTGACTTCTGGATGTTCAGATATGTAATTTTTAAACATACAGGCTGTGGGCTGGTAGCCCCAGGAGAAGCTGCTGACCCTGCTGTAGGCCCTGTGTTTTCTCTTACCCAGCTCCAACAATCCTCTGTCCTGTGGTGAGACTAAGGCTGCAAATCGCCCTTGGGATGGGTGAGTTTGCTGGCTGGCTGGGGCTCCTTCTCAGTCTGCTGAAGCCTGCTCTCAGATCCACGGTGGTGCAGCCCCTGTGTCCTTGGCGTTCTCCCTACCCAGATCTGCATAGGCACTTTCCTGGGCTGGTAATCCTCTATGCTCCGTCTCCCAATGGGTTCTGTCACTCTAAAATCCATTCAAATTCACTTTTTAGCATTTAGTGACAGAATTCTTAGAGAAGCTTTGAAAGGTTACTGCTTCCTTTCTACCATCTTAGCTCCACCCCTTGAATCATGAGTCTTCTGGATTCATCTTGGATCATTACCTTGTTCAGGGTTAAGTCTTTCACAATTAATCATTGCTACAATAGTGTTGTTACTGTGTACTATGTCACCTGGTTCTGCTCACTTCACTTTGCATGAATTCATATAAATCTTCCCAAGTTTTTCTGAAACCAGGCCTGCTCCTCATTTCTCATAGCACAATAGTATCCCATCACAATCATATATATACTATAACTTGTTTAGCCATTCCCCAATTGATGGGCATTTTCTTGATTTCCAATTTTTGCCCCTATAAAAAAAAGCTGCTATAAATATTTTTGTACAAATAGGTCCTTCTCCCTTTTCTTTAGTCTCTTTGGGATACAGAGCTAGCAGTGATATTTCTGGAGAAAAGGGTATACACAATTTTATAGCCCTTTGTGTGTAATACCAAATTGTTTTCCAAAAAATTGGACTAGTTCACAATTCTACCAATATTGCATTCATGTTCCAATTTTCCTGCATTCCCTCCAGCATTTGAATGATGCACACATATGACTTTGTTAGACTTAGGTCATTGCATTGCTCAGAAGAACTAAGACAATTCCAAAAGATGGAAAATGCTATCCACATCTAAAGAAAGAACTATGGAGTCTGAATGCAGATTGAATATAGCTATTGCTCCCTTATTCTTATCCCCACTAACCCTTCCATATACCTCCACTGAGAGGCAAAAAGAAAGAAAAAAGAAAGACCTTGTAACAAACATGCATAGTTAAGCAAAACAAATTCCAAGGGAAGACACTCATGAACTGACATAGAGGGAAGTACAACTACAGTAACATGAGTGAAAATGTCACTCATTGGTAGCCAGACTCAGAGAGCTCAATGACTTATTTGATCCTGTTGAACCAATGGTGAACCTCTCTACAGAAAGGAAAGCGAGGGCAGGCCTTGGGAGCAGGACACCTCCACACACTATCAGAACCAGCTGTTTTCTTAATCATCATGTTTAATTATTTTCCTTTTAAAGGAGACCCCTTTTGGAGTTAGAAATAATAGTTATAGAAATCAAAAGGCATTAAAGGTTTTTTGAAAAACAGAGCAAATTTTATTATTGTATATAATAACACCAATACTATAGAAACAGCTTTGATAGCTGTAAGTACTACGATCAATGCAATGGGTATTCATAATTCCAAAGGCCTAATGACAAAACATGCCATCCATGAGGGACAGTTCAGATATGACCGATTTAGGGAGTGGAATAAGACATATAATGTATATATACACGTATGTGTATACATACATACAGATGTGTGTAAGCATATATTTAAGTATGTAAAGCACACACATATATGCAAATACACATATAATATATATACATTGTATATAGTATTTATAAAGAGAAAAGGAATTTTGCTTGATTATGTATTTGTTACAAGAAATTTCTTGTTTTTTCTTTTTCTGAGTGGGATGGGGTTAGGAGGGAGAGAAAATAAATTTCTATTAATTTTTTTAATACAGAGATATGTTAGCATGCTACGAATAAGAAATGTTGCATACACTTTCAGATGAAGCCTCTGTAGCATTATTTTTACTCAACTACTTTACTTCAGTATAAGAGACATCTAACAAAGAAGGAATAGTCTGTAAAGCTGCAATAAAAAATACATAAATATTTTTTTAAAAACAGAAGATGTCAACCAATAGAGTTAAATATGGTTTCTACGTCCCCAAGCCAAAAGTCATAGAAAGGATCCCCTAGGAATGATATATTCTTATACTCAAAGATCTTATAGAAAACACACACATGCACAAATACTTGGGCTCTCTACCTTTTCTGTCTATTAGACTATAGAATCATTGTCTCTCTTGAGCAGATGACTCAAAGCCTCAGTTGGGTCATCCCACTTTGCAGTTGGAAAATAGCAGCAGCTGAGTATCAACATCATCAGTGACCACATATTGACCTTGCCAAGTTAATCAGTAGAAGAACTAATCAGTTGGAAAAATGCAAATTTGTTTTCTACTCATACCTAGAAACTCATTACTCCAGCTACTCCTTAAAATAAGAACAGGATTATGGCTGAAAACCTGGGCTAAGGAAAATCACTATTACCACATACTCATCCAAATTCATGAGAAATAGAGCATACTCCAGGAAGTCAATAACTAGAATGACAATTATAGTGTGCCAATTTTTTATCATTATTTGAATATAAAACTTTTAGAATTTGGTATTGGCATAATCTATGGAATCTTCACTGGCTAACCTTGTCTGAATTGGGCTGTGTTTAGAGGCACATTTTTCAATGGATGAAACCATTTCCTTCATGATGATCTGGGGCTAGAAGAGGCCATCTGCTCCAGAAAGCTGACTATCAACCCCTAAGTTATTTTTTATTTCAAAATAAAGCAGATGATTGCTAGAATATATTACTTGGGTCGTGAGATTCTGAAGCTACATAGAACCTAGGACCATAAAATCACAAAGGTTACTGCCTAACTCTACCAGGCCCCTCGTTTGGAGAAATCAAAACTGGAGTTTTGAAAAATGCTAATGTGGAACTGATCAATAATCATACTTCCTTTCTTTTTTTTTTCTTTTCTTCAAGTGATAGCCCTTCTACTCCCTCACCTCAGGAAAACTGACTGTTCCCTGATGACTTCTGTCCTGGCTATGATTTTATGATTTCTCTTTATATTTCCTGATCACTGCATGATCTGGTGCTTTTATACTTTTATTGGAGTAATTGTTGGAGGAGGTAGGTGGCATAGTCTTTCTTTTTTCTTTTTTTTTTTTTTACCATTCTGGCCAGTTTCCAAGATGGTTATATTCTAATGGGGGAAACAATGCATATAGCGGTAGGAACTATCTTGCATCTTTTTATATGCCCAGAGCTTGACAATATGTCTGGTACACAATAATTGCTTAATAAATATTGATTGACTGGTCGGTGTGATCAGTTTCATTTAACTTTTAATTGTTTTAATTGTTTTGTCCATTGGAGGGGAAGGGGGTCTCCAAGCACTATATCCAAATCTTGACCCCTTTCCCACCACCAGTTTCACAATGAACACAAATAGAAGAATAGCAAAGAAATTCATTTATCTAAATCATAGCAAAGCAGAAATCAGAGAAGGTATACCTAAGAGTATATATACCAGATGATACAGAGTGCAGGATCTCTTCTAATGGGAGAGAGATAACTCAGCTCAACCATGAGATTTCACCCAGAGGGACTTCCAAGTCTCTAACTGGGAATAGGAACTTGATTGAAATTCTCATATCTTCCCAGAGCCTTTTCCTTCAGCAGCCTGAAGCAGGGTTGACTTGTTCTATCAGATCACTAGAAACTAGGAGCCAGGAATCCACAAATGAAGAGTAGCTGAGAACAGAATCTCCCACCTTTCACTCATTCTGCCCTGCCCTTAACATAAGGAGGACCTTCATCTCCACCAGTGAGGAGAGTCCCATATCAATGGGCATTGGGGCAGGAATTACATTTGTAATAGCAAAGAGCTAGAAACAGTCCCTATGTACAATAATTGCAGAGTGACTGAACAAATTGTGTTATATAGTTATAGGAAAATAAAGAAATATTATTGCATTGTAAGAAATGGTAAATATGAAGAATGCAAAAAAATATGGAAAGACATGAAATTATGTGAGTGAAGAAAGAAAAATCAGAACAATAGTCATAATGATTGCTAAATGGGCAAAAAAATAAAAAAGGTTAACAGCCAAAAAATTTGAAAAGAAAATTCACAGAATGAAGAGATCAGAATGCAACATGGAAGCTAATGGAATATTTTATCTTTTTTTCTAAATTAATACTTTTTTAAAAACTTGTAACTAATTTAGTATTTATAATTTTGTATATTATTTTTTCATTTTGTAATCATATTTAAACTTTGTTATTGTTGATGGTTGCTAAGTTTAAAATGAAAAAAAAAGTTATTCTGAATTAACTGAGTTTTTCCTTTAACTTGATATTACAATTTTAAAAACATTTTCAACCATTTCTTGGTGGAAATTTTTATAAAATGTATAATAGGCTTCTTTACTTTCTTATGGCATTCTCCACAAAATTAAACCTGTGACTGTGGACAAGTCACTGCTCTTCTCTGAACCTCAGATATTTGTCTAATGAGGGATATTATTATTTGAACTATCTACCTTCTAACTTAGCTACAAGGAAAATTCTTTATAAAACTTAAAATTCTAGAGCAATGAAATTTATGGTTATTTTTATTGACTCACTCACTCTTAGATGCAGTGAAACTAGCCTTCTTGTTGCTCCTCGCCTGCCATAATCAGTCTCCTGTCTCTGCACCTGCACGGAATTTCCATCATGCCTGGAAGGAATCTAATTCCTCCTTGCTTCCTCCTCAGTGACCCTAAACTCTTTCAAGGGTGAGCTCAAATGCCACCTACAACACGAGGCCTTTCCTGACCCTCCAGCTCTCATGACCTCCCCACCTGTTTTTAGTATCCTTATATATATATGTACATGTTACGTGAGCCAAAAGAACAAAAGCTTCTTGAGGTCAGGGATGGTTTGGTTTATGTTTTTGTATCGCCTGAGAATAATCCGTGCTTAGGAAATGTTTAGTCATTGTTAAATACTGCAATTATTATACTGTGTAAGATAGAGGGTACGTAGGGTGTTCAAGGAGGACTAATCCCCCTGGTACAAGGGTTTTCTCATCTACCTTTGGTGTTTATCTGGTGTTCAACTCTCACCTGTGGCCCCAAGAAACTGTAGCATGCACAACCACACCCCATGGCCATCTTGCCATATGGGCTAAACTAGGTTAAAGGAAACAAATAGGCCTCAAACCAGTCAGTGAATTAGGGAGTGTCTACTCGAAGCATATGAAGATGTTCCCCTGCAGAATGGGAGGGTGAGAACAATTTGTTCCAATGAACACAAAGGCAGCTGAAGCGGTCACAGTGGAGTCTTTAAAGCTTGGTCAGACATCAAACACATCAAGGTCATCCCCTTCATCCCAGGCCATTGCCAGTCATCTTGACTTTTGTCTTTAACACTAGAGTTTGATGGAAAAGAGAGTGAAACTGACAGCTTTGTGCAACTCTGCCTCACTTAAACCCAATTCATGCATAAGTCAAGACATCACCCATAATGTCATCAACCCTTTTTGAAAATGAAGGAAAAACATCAACAACATAAAACAAAAGAATAACATATCAGTGAGGGTTGTTGAGGTTGTTCCTACACCAAATGGCCTCAGTCCTCCGCACTCAGATACTCCTGGATCATATTTCCTAAAATAGCTTTTTTAGTCTTCCTGTCTCAATTCAACAATTCATTTTAATATCCATTTCATGCAAGACATTGTATTAGGCATTGAAGAAGATTAAAAAGTAAATAAATAAGGTGTAGCCCTTGATTGGAAGTCTTACTCAATGTGTTGGGAAAGGTAAGATACACACATAGTTTACTGTAGTATAAAGCCAAATGTAATAAATACATAAAGGAGGCATGATTTGCTATCTTCGTTTATCAGAGATAGAAGAGATCACATTTTCTTGAGGAATCACAGAAGATTTCATGGAGGAGATAGTGTTTGAACTGGGCCTTGAAAGGTAAGTGAGATTGGACAGGTAAAAATGGGAACAGGGAGGGAGGGAGGAGGAAGAAAATACCAGGCAGAGGAAATAGATTGGACAAAATGCTCTACTACAGAAAAGCATCACATTTGATGTTAGGCTGTTCAGTCCATCATCTCTCATTGCCTCCCATGTACCAGAAGCAACCTCTTTCTTTCTAATCTGCTACTAATCAGCAGTTGACTTAACTTTCCTATTAATCCTTCCAATCAGCAGTTGACTTGAAAGTCAGAAAGCCAAATCTGTCAGGACTATGCATAGAGTGATAATGTATAATCATAATGACAAAGCCTGACCCCAAAAAGAGATAAGAAACTTTCCTTCACTCTCTTCCTTGCAAAAGTGAAGGTTTATGGGTATGGAGCAAGACAGATGCTCTCAGATGCAATTGATGTTCTGGTTTATTCTGCTGAATTGTCTTTTATTTTTCTCCCTCCTTTATTGTTAGGTATGCCTTTCTAGGGACAGAGTGAGGACATATATGTTTGGAGATGAAGGCGATATCAAAACAAAAGATATTTATCAAATTGTATATAGACAAAAAGCAAACAGGCTCTGAGCGAAGATCTGAAGACCTCTCCTAAATGAGAGCTGCTATGGGAAAGTACATGACTGACGGTGCATGAACTTTGTGAGATCACTTCAGATAATTCAAAGGCCTTTTAAACTTCCTTTCCAGTTCACCCTAGTTCCAGATAAATGAGACTGCCAGACAGCTCAGTTACAGATAGATAAGATGGCAGTGTATTTAGAGACTTTCAATTACTTCTTTCTTGAGCTAATTTTAATCATTCTCAGGGATCTTCTTTTGAGTTCTCTTTTTCCCAACAGTTTCAACCAAATAGGCCTTATTTTTAATAACCATTGACAGCGTGACCAGATTTATGCTAGATCATCAATGAGCATGGAGCCCATAGAAACAGTGAAATCCAAGAGCTATTTAAAGTGGGCTAGCCAGACCTTTCTTGAATAATAAATTGGTGCTGAGATTTTCTTTTTTTAACCTGTCTTAGCAATGCTGCCTAGAATTAAAGGTGGAAATCTTGAACAATGAAAATTCCAAAATCACCCCTGTGTCTCTGAGTTCTTTTATTCCTCTTGGTTATACCTTTACTTGGTTTTTAATTCTTTGGAGGGGGAAGGGGAGGGAGAAAAAGCATATGCTTCCTGCATCTGGTGAAAGGGGACTGTCCCTAACGGTCTCTTTCCTTGAGTTCATAAATGGATTTGTGCCTCATCTTGCAGTAAATCTGAGACCAAAAGAATTCATAGGAGCTCCTAATGTAGCCTAATGCAGCATGACTGATGAAATGTGGCAGGCACAACCCAATATCTAGTTTTCTGAAAACTGCACTGAAATGAACCATCCTGGCCAGAAAGTTAAAACAATACAGACACTTTAAAAACCACAGAAAGTTATTTTCTTTTATTCAGTTGTGTTCTTGGGTATTTTGCAATTTGGATTACAAAGTGCTCTCTGTATAACTTCTTATGGTGGGTGACAGCTACTGTTTATTTGCAGAAACTCAAATTAATGGTTTTGTTAAATTGACTTTCACTATAGCACAGATATCATCCCTCTAGGACCCTGTCAGAGGGTCCAAGACATTCTTATGTACTTGAAAGTAATAGACTTTTAAGCAGGCAGCAAGAAATTCAGTTACCCCATACCTCCAAAAGTCAATTGAAATGCTACCAACAATGACAGGAAGGGTCATCAGGAACTGTTTTGCAATCGGCATCAGTCTGCCTAGCTCTAAAGCCTCAATATTGGCTCATTGTGTTGGCTTTAGAGATGTATGGTCATAAAGCAGGACGAGCTGGTCATATGGTGAGAATGAGATATAACTGATGGAAAGCCCAAATGTTCTACTAGAATCCTTATGATACCAAGTAGAGGAGAAGATAGCCCCTGGTATATTGGGTATGGACAAAAATGGCATAAGATGGGCATATATGGAGGGATCGATCTGTGTCATCAAAGGACACATCCCCATTGGATCCATTGGAACAGTTGAGTATTTTAAATGTTGGCTGTTCTCCTGAGAATTATACAATAGGCCATGGCTCCTTAGGACAGTCCACCTCCAGGGAAAGTGTGGCATAATGAAAAGAGTTTTGGTCTGGGAGCCAGGACACCTGGATTCTAGTTCTAGCTTTGTCACTAACTAATTGTGTTCCTTTAGGCAGGTCATTTTACACCTCTGTTCTAATTTCTCCATTGTTTAAAAGGGAATAATACTTCAAAGGATTACTGTAAGGGTCAAATGAGATAATAGATATGAGCTCATCTCACACATTAAAAACATTACTGAACATGGGATATTATTATTATTACTATTATCATTATTATTATTACATGATTGAAGTAGCTAGATAGCTCAGTATAAAGATTGTTGGTCTTACAGTCAGGAAAATTTAAGTTCAAATTCTTCTTCAGATGCTTACTAGCTGTGTGACCCTGGGTAAGTCACCGAAACTTTCTCAGCCTCAGTTTTCTCATCTATGAAATGAGGATGGAAATGAGGATAATAATAGTACCTACCCACACAGGATTGTTGTAAGAATCAAATGAGATAACACACATAAAACATCTTGTAAATCTTAAGGAGCCCCTTAGCGATAGCTAAGTATCCTTGATCATATTTTTTGCTCTTCACAAAGAAGTTGACAAATTTCTCTATCATCTTGTTGTGAATCACCAAAAGTGAGGAGGATAACAAGGTTGCTTCCCAGCACTAGTCCTGAAGTGCTTCAACATTACTGGGAGGAAACAATAGGAAAAATAACTGGATTGAGGGTTGAGTAACTTGGGTTTAAATTTTGGCCCTGTTATCTGATGCCTGTAAGAATTCATTAAAAAAAAAAAAATCATTTCATGGGGAAGGGTGGGGGGGGGGCAGGGAGATGACTAGTGTTCTATCCCATCTATAAAATAAGGACAATGCAAAAAGTTGTTAAGGCATGCATACCCTTTGCCCTAGCAATTCCACACTGTTTTACTGTAGTTCTATGCTCCCAAGAGAACAAAGAAAGAGGAAAAGAATGCATATGTACAACATTATTTCTAACAGCTTTTTCTGGTGGCAAAGAAATGGAAATGAAAAGAGTGCCTCAATTGTAGAATGACTGAATGAATTATGGCATATGAATATAATAGACTAATCTGGTGGTCCTAAAACCCAACAGGCAGTGTTTTCAAAGAAACATGGGAAGACCTGTATGAACTGATACAAAGTGAAGGGAGCAGAACCAAGAGAACAATTTATCCTATAACATCATGATGAAAATTAAAAACTTTGAAAGACTTCAAAACTCTACTAACCTATGAACAAAAATGTCAAACACATCTCCCTCCCCTACTTCCGAATAGAAAGGTAATGGATGAAATATGTAGAATGAGATACACTTGTAGCCCATGAGGGGATCTGTATTTGCTAGATGATGAATATACACATACATACATACATATATATATATATGTGTATCTATCTATCTATATAGATAGATACACATATACACATATACCTATACACACACACACACACACACACACACACACACACACACACACAAATAAACAATGGTTCAAGAGTTTTCTTTTTCCTTCTTTTTTTCCATTGCAGGGGAAGAGAAATACAAACGCTAATCAACTGAAAAAAACTTAATAAATCATAGAGGATGAATTAGACAGGTTCTGAGGTCTTTTTAAAGTTTTACTATATCCAGAACATCACAGAATTTGACACAACTTTAATACAACACCTTCATTTTATGGATATGGATACAGAGGGTGAGAGAGTTTAAGTGACTTGACCAAGGTCACACAGGTAACAAAGGGACAGAGTTTCTTCAACTACAGAACAAAGGTGGGGTTGTTTTCTCTGCTATGTGAAGCTGTCATGTGCACATTAAAGCAGAGGCCAGCAGCCTAAGGGGGTCGGGAAGACTCATCTTCCCAAATTTAAATCTAGCCTCAGATTTATAGCTCAGTATAAAGACTGTTGGTCTTAGAGTCAGGAAAATTTAAGTTCAAATTCTTCTTCAGATGCTTACTAGCTATGTGACCCTGGGCAAGTCACTTAATCCCATTTACCTTAGTTTCCTCATCTGCCAAATGAACTGGAAAAGGAAATGGCAAAACACTCCAGTACCTTTGCCAAAAAAACCCCAACTGGGGTCACAAAGAGTCAGACATGACTGAAACAACTAAAGAACAACAGCAGGTTGCCTGAGATACATACAAACATCTGCCCTAATTATCTAAACAGTTCAAAAACAAATAGGTTCTCTTTTTTTTTCTTTCCTGAGTCATTCAGACAAGTTTTTTTTCATACCCTACCTCATTTTTCAGGCACAGACAAATCTCAGGTTGTAGGGTATTTTGAGAGGCAATGGCCATTACAACATTGTGTTCTACAATTGTTCCTGCAAGAATCTCAGACCTCTTTCTACCCAATTTCAGGCTGAAATGGCATGACTTGGTGATTTGGGGATTTGTGAGTAATGGAAGTTGCAGAATGGAGCTAATGGCAAACATCTCATTTCAGTGTTTCAGAACAGGAGAAGATGTGTTTCTTTGACAACATTTAATTCCCCAGATGCCAAAATGTCTAACACATCTAACGAAAAGTGAAACCGTCATCTACTTAGAGATCACATGAAAGAGCACAAGTGGCTTATTCCAAAACTGTAGTCATGCTTTTAAATGGAATAGAAACCTGGGAAGAAAAGCAGGGTTTGAAAAACACTCAATTCAGTTCAAAACAAAAAGCTTGCCAAGTGTGGCCTAATACGAAATGGTATAGAGATCTGTTGCTATTTTCCACTCTGTTTTTAAAATGTGTATCTTGAACAAATTTTAACTTCAGTGTTGACTTTTTCTATAAAATGGGGAGGATAATCATACTTTCTGTGGTAGGAGCAATACCCTAATCCTTCCCTGTGCAAGTTAGGTTAGTTCTGAAACCATCCTCAAGACTTGGTTGACTCAGGGGAGTAAAGACTCAGGGTCTTGATATCACATCTTGGTTGCCTATGTATAATGCAGCCCAAGGAGCTCCAGCAGCTCTCTGATGCTTATCTAGGAGACGATAATGGACAGTCCAGGTAAGGGAGTTCCATTCAGATAAAATCAACCTGAGGTTTTACAGATCCTTGTTGAGCAAACAATAATGCTCCTCCCTCTCCTTCTATGGCACAGCAAAAGTCCTTTTGCTTACTGTTGAAAGACCCTAACATGCCTCGTTTTGTTCCATTATTGAAATTAAACTATCAGGGAACTGGTTTGAGCCAGGATCAGCCTAGAACTACTGTCTGAATTATTGGCATCTGGGCATCCACTGGTATGTGCTTTCTCTGCCAAAATACGAAAAGCTTATGGATTTCTAACTTGTTTTAATGATCCTTTCATCCTGCAAAAGATAAAGGAAAAGACTGTGACCAAAAAAAAAAGAATGATGAAGGAAGAGGAAAATCCTGGGAGGAAATAATCACTCTATCAGAGGGTTAATAGTACAGAAAGAAGGGAAAGTTAAGGTACTGCAGATTTTAGTAAAGACAGAATTCACAAAGTATAAAGATAAGTTGGATCCAATGGCTTAATATCCAATAGGGTAAGTTACCCCAAGGGAGATAGAAAACTCTAGAAAATGAAATTCTAAAGACACAAGCAGAAACTGTTCCATTAAGAAGAAAAAAGGATTACCTAAGGAGATGAATGTGGATGTGTAGGGAATTCACTGACAAATTCATATGGTACAAAAAAAAAAGTACAAGTTTGGTGATAAAAATGGAGTAGATAGTTTTGATTACATTAGATTGAAAAGCTTTTGTACAAACAAAATTCATGCTTATAGAATAAGAAAGGAAGCGAATGACTGAGGGGAAAAAAGAAACCTTTGCATCTAATTTCTAAGAAAAGGAATCGGTATCTTAAAAAAATAGACAGCTAACAGAAATACATAAGACCTAAAGTCATTCCCCAATAAATATGTGGTCAAAGGATGTGAATAAATGGTTCTGAAAGGAAGAATTGCAAATTATTAATGATCATATGGAAGAATGCTTCAAATTGTTAATAATAAGAAAATCAAAGCAAACTTGAAGTTTCACTTCATGCTTTACAAAATGGTAAATATGACCCCCCAAAATCGGAACAGTCAACACTGGAGAAATTGTGGAAAGAAAGTTTTATTAATGTATTTTTAATGGAACAATGAATTGGTAAGATTTGGGAAAGCCATTTGGAACTATGCAAATAAAGTAGCTTAAGTACACACACCCTTTAAACCAGAGATTCCAGAGCTAAAATGCATAAATCTCAGAGGCCATTAACAAAAAATAAAGTCCCCATATAAACTAAAACATTTATAGCAACACTTTTTTGTGGTAGCAAAGAATTGAAAACAAAGTAGATGCCCACTAACTAGAGAACGTCTAAACTAGGAAATGACGCATGAATGTAATGGATTTCTATGCTGTGAGAAACAATAAATACAAAGACTATGGAAAACCATGGAAAGATTTATTCAAACTATGTAGAATGAGGTAAGCAGGGACAAGACGACCATATACACAGTGACTGATGATGCAAATGGAAAGGGAAAAAAAGTTGAAAATGAATGTTGCAAAACTACTAAAAATAAGTGTGGCCCCAAAGAAAAGATATAAGAAAATAGTACCCCAGTTTCTTTGCAGAACTGGGGCATATGGTCTGTGGCTATAGAATACTGCATATTTTTCAGATATTTCTAATGTACTGATTGGTTTTGCTGTTTTTTTCTTTCTTTTTCTTTTAAAAAACTATTGTAAAGGCTGGCTCTCTGGAATGGAGTGGGATGAAGGTTACAGCAGAAAATTTAGGTGACATATAAACAAAAGATATCAATGAAAAATAAAAAAAACCTTGTTTGGAAGACAGAAAGATAGACATGTAACTAATAAACAGAAAAGGCTTATTAACCCTGTCCTGTCAAGATAGTGTTAGGGTGACTAAAACCCAAAATGAGCTGAGGTTAGCAATGAATGCCGAAGATTTTTCTTAAGTTTCTGTGTATTCATTTATTTGTTTTATTTTTTTAGCTGTGTTGTGGGCAAGAAAGGGATGAATAAAATGTCTAGAACCAAAGGTTGTGGCAGATGGACTGATGACACTAAATTACTGTCAGGGGGCTGAATTATTCACCTGTTATTTTGGTTTAGTTTTTCCTTCCCAAGAATGGTATTTGGATTGGAGAGGACCATTACCAAAATGGGCAATGGAAATCCAAGATAAGTAATGAGATGGTCAGGTATCATGTAGCTGCTCTCACAGAGTTCAAATCACAAGGCCCCGGGGCAGCTAGGTAGTGTAGTGAATAGAGCATCAGCCCTGGAGTCAGGAGGACCTGAGTTCAAATGCAGCCTCAGACACTTGACACACTTGCTAGCCGTGTGACTTTGGGCAAGTCACTTAACCCCAATTGCCCTCCAAAAGGCAAAAAAAAAAAATCACTAAGCCTGGATGAACTATACCCTAGAATATGGAAAGAACTTGTATGTGTGATTACTAAATTATTGTTAGAGGTCTTTGTAAGACCATGAAGAATAAAATAGATGCTTTAGGACTGAAGAAGAGTAAATTCCTGATTTTCAAAATAGCAAAAAGTGTGAATGTTCCCAGATATAGACCAATGAGCTTGATGCCTATTCCTGGCAAAACTACTGAACACATTATTAAGGAGATGATTTGTGAGCACTTAGTAAGGGAAATGATCATAGAAAGCCTGCATGGCTTTGTCAAGAACAGGTCATGCCAGAGTAACCTCATTTCCCTTTTTGACAGGGTAATTAGATTGCTAGATGAGGGAAATGCAATAGACACAGTACATTCAGGTTTCAGCAAAACATTTAGCAAAATCTTTCATGCTATGCTTTTGGACAAAATGTAGAGATATGGGCTAATGATAATATAGTTATCTGTATTTGGTTAAATGACTACACCCAAAAAATAGTCATTAATGGGATCATGTAAACTTGGAGGGAGGTCACTAATGAAGTGCCCCAAAGATACCCTCATGTTCAGCATTATTATCAAAAACTTGGATATGGGCCTAGATGGCATATTTGTCAGGTATGCAAATGAGAAGAATTTTGGAGAGATAACTAGCATGTTGGATAGCAGAGTCAGCAACCACAAACATCTCAGCAGGATAGAAGAATGGACTCATTCTAATAAAACAAATGATCATCGAAACACAGGATCATATATTTAAATATGGAAAGAACATTGGGCATCATCTAGTTCAAATGCCTCATTTACTATTTAAGGAAATTGAAATCCACAAAAGAGGAATACTAGTGGTAGGCTTTGAAGGCCACGGCTACAGCAACAGCAGCTTCAGAAGCCCTCAGTCCAGTGACAGTAAGGGGGTCAGATAACTCATCAGAAACAGATTAGAGGGGACCCTTTGCTGACACTAGGTGATGGGTAACTCTATTGCTCATAAGCAGTTCTGGATCATAGTTCCAGGATGGAGAGGAACACTAGGACTTGTGGCTGTAGGGGAGGAGAGACCCTTCCTGGGGAAAGACCAGAAAGCAGGCCAGCAGAACAATGACTATACCTATCCCGAGATAACAACACCTTGTAAGCACTGAAAACTTGTAGACTAGCTCTGAAAACAGAAGCACCAAAAAACCTGAAGCTTGGCACAGTGTTTCCCCACCCCAAGGTGGCCAGAATTCAACTATAACATAAAGTTCAAAGTGAAGAAATAGACTGGGAAAATGAGAAAACAAACACACATACACACATGCACACACACACACACACACACACACACACACACACACACACACATGCACACATACATTTTCAGTTATGTATCAAAATCTATCTTGCCCAATAGGAAGGGGAATGAGAAGGGGTTAAGAGATATAGGGGCAAATCATAAGGGGAGGGCAGAATAAGGAAGACACTGGTCAGAAGCAAAACATACTTTTGAGGAGGGACAGGATATAAATAGAAGAAAATGGGATAAATAGAAATACACAGCTATTAAGCATAATTTTGAATGTAAATGGGATGAGCTCATCTGTAAAACAGAAGCAGATAGCAGAATGGATTAGAAATCAGAATCCAACAATAGGTTATGTACAAGAAACATACTTGAAACAGAAAGATACACCTAGAGCTAAAATAAAGAACTTGAGAAGAATCTACCATGTTTCAGCTGAAGTGAAAAAGGCAGGGGTACATTGCGATCGTGGTCTCAGACAAAAATAAGCCTAATTAATAGAGATAATAGAGATAATCAGGGAAAACACATTTAGCTAAAAGGTACCATAGAAAACAAAGTTATATCAAAAAATTTACAGCAAGTTTCTCTGATAATCATTTCTCAAATGTATAAGGAACTGAGTTAAATTTATAATAATAAGAGCCATCCCCAATTGCCAAATAGTCAAAGAACATGAAGGCAGTTTTCAAAAGAACAAATCACAGCTATCTGTAGTCATCTGAAAAATAAAGTGCTCTAAATCACTATTGATTAGAGAAAGGCAAATTAAAACAACTCTGAGGTACCACCTGACATCTATCAGAATTTACAGTGCAGTAGGGAATGAGGGAAAATAGGTACATTAAAGAACTACTGGTAGAATAGTGAACTGGTCCAACAATTCTGGAGACCATCTGGAATTATGCTTAAAGATCTATAAAAAACATGTCTACCCTTTGATCCAGCAATACCTCTACTAGGTCTGTACCCTAAAGAGATCAAAGGAAAAGGAAAATGACCTGTGTGTATAAAAATATTTAGAGCAGCTCTTTTTGTAATGGCAAAAAATTAGAAATTGAGAGAGGATGCTTGAAGAAGTTGTGATGTATGATTGTGAGGGAATACTATTGTGTTATAAGAAATGATGAGGGGGTGACTTCAGAAAAAACTTGGCAACGCTTGTATGAACTGATGCAAAGTGAAGTGAGAAGAACTGGGATATCATTGTGCACAGCAACAGCAATGTTGTAATGATGATCAATTGTCAAAGACTTGGCTACTCTGATCGATACAATGGTCCAAGACAATTGCAAGGGACTATTGATGAAAAAATGCTATCCACCTCCAGAGGGGGAACTAACAAGCTCGGAGTGTAAATTGAAGTATAATTTTCTGGCTGCATTTTTTGTTGCAAGATGGCTAATATGGAAATATGATTTCACATGTATAATTAATATATTGTTTGCCTTCTCAGAGAGTAGGAGAGGGGCAGGAGAGAGAGACTCTGGAACTCAAAATTTAAAAAGAATGGTAATAAATAAATAATTTTTTAAATTAAGTTTTAAAAAAGAGGAAATTCAAAGAGTTTCCTTTAGATAGCACATGGCAAGTTTCATGCTTGTATTAAAAAGATAAATTCAAAAATATAAAAAGGAAGAAGTTTATTTAGAAAACAGAACTGGCATATTTTTAAAAATCTAGGGGTTTTAGTTGATTAAAAACTCAATGTGAATCAATAATGTGAGATGGCAGCCAAAAGAGGCACATTACCCAGAATGAGGGAAGTACACAATGATATAGCGATATTCAGCTCTGGTCAGACCATTTAATGGAACACTGTGTTCAACTCTAGGAACTATATTTTGGAAAATACCCAGACAATATGTTGCATGTCCAGAGAATAAAGACTAGTGTACTAAGAAAACCGTAGAACATCATATAAAACTCATTTGAAGGAACTAAGTGCTTTTAGCCTACAGAAAGACTTAGGGAGACACAATAGTTGTCTGCAAGTACTGGAAAGCATGGAGGTGGACAACAAAAGATATGTACACTATAGAGAATAATAATCATTTGACCACAGGGTAGCAAGTGTTTAGGGAATTAGTGTAAGATGCGTCTTGGAGAGGAGGGTGATATCAAATTGGGAAGGGTTTTGGATGCAAGGCTGAGGAGTTCCAATTTTATTCACTAGGCAGCAAGGAATCATTGAAAGGTATTAACAGTGGAGTGACATGTTTGGATAGATCTGGGCCTTTGGAAGGTTAATCTGGTGGTAAAGATGGATTACAGAGAGGAGAAAGTAGAAGGGGAAGGATCTGGATTGCCTTGCCAGATGATTATGACGGACTGGATGAGGTTGGCAGATATGAGAATAAAGAAGGGACAGGATACAGGAAATTGAAGAGGAAGAAATGGCAGGACTTGTCAGTTCATTGGATAAAGGCAGGAGACACAGAGAGTTAGAGGGTAAAGCAAAGATAAAACCAAAGTTTGGAACTGAGTAACTGGGTGAATTTAAGTATCTCTGTCAGAAACAGGAGGAGCAAGTTTGATACAGACACTTAACCCTTCAAGATTCAATTGTCTATCAGTGATGGCCTGTTTTAGTAATGCTAAGGAAAGGCAGTGTCAGTTGTTGCAAAAAACAGAACAAAACAAAACTTTAAAGCAGGATTGGTAGTAAATGTGCTACCACTAATCACTTTGGTACCAAGTTCATCTCTTATTCATCCTGCAGACAACTATCAGAAGGACAAAAAAATATTCCTTGTAATCACTCATTTTGGAGGCCCACATTCCTTTAACAGCCTCCTGGGGCATGTCAGCAATTGGGGGATTTTGGTCAGTGATTTTTTTTTCCCTCAATCCACAGCTGTTTGCATTTAATAACATGAAACTCTTTCCCTTCCATAAGCTTCCCCTATCTGGTGTATAATCCAGCTTACTTATAAGTATATGGAGGATAAGTCCACCAAAGGGATGATATTTCTTGCCTCTCCACTGTGGAATGGAGAGCTCAATGTAGATTCCACCTAACAAGTGAGACAGAGACACTCCTCCCCATCATTTGCCTTTTCTCTCCCACCATCCTCATACCTTGTTCTATCATCCAGTGCTATGTGGATTGCTTATATAAGAAAAGCTGCCCATCTGCTCACTCAACATCTACTTGAGCTTTATAAAAACAAAAAGAAAAAGAGAGAGAGAGAGAGAGAGAAGGAAAGATGTTCCCTCTAAGCCTCATTCAGTTACCAATAGAAGAAATGAGAAAAAAATAAAGTAGTGGTGAATAATTTATTCTCTGGTTATTCCTAGTTGAATGGACTCAGCATTAAATCCCACTGAAGAGATGATCACCCAACTTTAAGAAAGAAAACTGTCTGTTAGAGGAAGCCAACAGACCTTATGTATTGACATAGCAATTGAATAGAAGACAGCCTACTAAATATGTTCATTGATCATGTGTGCCCTAAATCCCAACATGTAGGTAGGTATCTATGTGCACATGCCCATCTATCTACCTATCTATCTATCCATCCATCCATCCCATCCATCTATCTATCTACCTACCTATCTGCTTTTTTATTGTGAAAAGATCACATAGGCTGACTTTGGATTCCTAGGGTCAAATAAACAGCACAGAAAAACAAACTAATATTTTAACATGTTTCTGGATCTTAAGTTTCATTTCCATTAATTTCAAAACTTATGTGTATATATCTTAGTACTGAACCTCCCCAATCTTTCCATTTAAAGGGGAAAATTTTTGTTACTATTTCTAGTTTAAACATTGGATTTATGTACTCAGGATGTAAAGGGTGAATAAACTGTTTTGTTTGTAACAAAGTAACACAATGTTAGTTCTACATGCATTTACCACAAAAAACATCTTATCCAGCTCTAGCGCCATTGGCTGATTCCCTTCTCTCACACATTGTACTCAATTTGGTGTGTCACCTGTCTCTTGTTTGTCTATAGATTAGCACAGAAATGTCATTGCAAGCTAAGTGAATGGGGCACAGACTAAGCACCTGCCACTTTCAAAACTCTTTAGAAGATCCCCTTGTTTATTTTGTAGGCACCCAGGGGGGCAGTTAAATAACTGCATTGAGACAAACAATACCGGTGATGATTAAGGAGGCTTTTCACATGAAAATTCACTTCAGAAAAATGTTTTGCAGATGTACTGAAGAAAACTGTATCACTAAGAAGCACTCAAAATACTTTGGTGGACCAAAACACCTTTCTTTTTCTTCTGGCTGCCTGCCAAGTTCACTGCCAGCTTGAAAAGAATTCTATAGCTGGAGGCTAAAGCAGAAACTGCAATGATTTAAAAGAGAATTGCCTACAGTCAGAACGATAATGCCCCTATATCGTTAAAATGCAACTGGCATCTTAGCCTCCCTACAGCTCTTGAAAATGTGCTTACTCTTCAACTATTTACAAGGAAAGATGCAGAGACAATTGAAATCACAGGAAATAAAAATTATTTAAAGGACTGAGAAGTATTTGCCAAATGATTTATCAGCAGTGCTTTCAAAATCATGATGCATTGGCAAATGCTAGATTGGTAAAAAAAGAAAAAAAAATCTGACACAGGAATTTACTGACTAAACCTAAACCACGCTAGTAATTAAATACGTGCCAGATGAATTAATGCAGATGGCAAATATTCTTCTTCTTTTTTTTTCTTCTCGAAAGGTTGCCTTTCAAACAGATTGCATTGCAAGGAGACAATTTCCTAAGGTGCCCAGAAGATCTCTGAGGTCAGTTTTCAGGTTAGTTTTCTAGAATCTGGGATTTTGAACTGGTTCAGTATGCCAAAAAAAGTTACAAATGCTCCACAGATCTGGTGGGGTTTTACCTAAGAAATCAAGAAGGTGGTAAAGCAACATCGGAAAGGAAGCATTCCTCCACCATTCTGGTGCTTTAATGTGAAAGGGAGGAGTGTGCCTGCGGGGTATGCATGTGACAGTGTACAAATTACTCATTTCTCCCTTCTTCATGACTCAGTGAAATTCCTCTTTAGCCTACGCAGCTAGAAATATACCACCATCTTGAGCCTTTTCTAGGGTGAGATGTACAGATACGGAGCAACTCTCAGATGGTAACAAGCCCCCTTGCAGAACATTCCTTGCAAAACCAGGAATACTTGATTGGCTGAGATAGCATGGCCTAGAGACTGAGAACTCTCACCCATAGTTCTACCTTTGATTTCAGAAACTCTATGTCACCAATGAGCGCAGATAGCCACCTTTGCAGCCTACAGAGAATAGTAGCCATCTCTGGCTTTTCTCAATCCTGGCCTCCAATCAATATTTTTTTTTCTTTAATGCAGGAGTCAAAAGTCTCTTTTCCCTGAAGGGACTAACAAGGCTATATAAGGACCATAGAGGTCGCTGTCTTCTATCCACATTCATTCTTTTATTCATTCATTCGATCAATCAACAAGCATTTATTGAAAATATTTTATGTGCCAGGCATTGTACTGAGGATACAGGGCCAAAAACAGACTGCCCACAAGGACTTGATTCTTTTGAAGGCAAACAATAGATACACAGATTAGTATATACAAAGTATCGGTTAGGCAAGGCACTAGCAATTGGGATTATAAACCTAGGAATTCTAAGAAGTTGAAGAGAGTGTATGGTCCATGCTAGTCACAGGGATCAATCTCTAAAAAGGCAAAGAGCTGGGAGATGGAATACCTTGTTTGGGGAACAGCAAATAGGCCAGTTTAGTTGTGAAGTAAAGGATATAAAAGAGAATGATACACAAAAAGCCTGCAGAGGTGATCTGGAGGCAGAGTTTGGCTTTAAGTATCAAACAGGAATTTGTACTTCAGCCGCAAGTCAGTGGGGAGTCAGTGAAGTTTCACAATCAGCAGAGTGACATGATTAGACCTATACTTTCGAAATATTAATCTTGTAAATGAGTGGAAGATGAACAGCAAAGAGGAGAGGTGAGGCTTTAAAGTGGTCAATTAACAGGCTATTGGGATAGTCTAGGGTAGAAGTAAATCCTAACTAGAGGTCAAGAAGTAAAAAGAACCTTAAACTGAGAATAAAGAGGAGGGAAGGGTGAGCTACATAAATGGAGACTCCCTTGAATTCAATATACATTTTCAATTTAAGAGACATTTATTAAGTGTCTACTGTGTATGACACAATACCATATGCTGTGCTAAGTGATAGGGATACAAAAAGAGGTAAAATAGTCCTTGCCCTTAGGAAGCTTGCACTCTAATGGGGGGGAGGAGCAGGTGCAGACAGTATGCAAACCAATATACACAAAGCAAGCTTTACATAAGATAAACAGGAAAGCATTTCTAGAGGGAAGGCTCTGGAAATAAGAAGGGTTGGGGAAGGCTTTCTATAGGAGGTGAGATTTTATTGGGGATTTAGAGGAAGACAAAAAGGTCAGTAGTTAGAGAGGAGGAGGGACATTACTTCTGGCCTGGGAGATGCCAGAAAGAATGCCAGGGGCTGAGAGGAGGAGTCTCGTTTGTGGAACAGCTAGGAAGTCAGTGTTACTTAATCGAAGAGTATGTGTTGGGGAGCAAGGTGTAAGAAGGCTGGAAAGAGAGGAAAGGGCTAGGATATAAAGGACTTTGAATGCCAAATGCATTTTGTGAATAATTCCCTCATGTCAGAAGAGTCTACCCTGTGGGTAGAATATATTTGGTATGATTTGAAGAGCCATGATATAATAACCCAACTTTCAAATACCTGCAACACATGGGTGTCTCATGGTATGAAATAACATTATTAGAAATTCATCCCTCTGAATTCTCTCCCTCTCTCTCTCCCTCCCTCTCTGTCCCTCCTTCTCTCCTCTCTCTTCTCCCTCTCTCTCTCTCTTTCCCTTTCTCCCTCCCTCTCTCTCTCTCTCTTTCTCTCTGTCTCTCTCTCCCTCTTCCTCCTTCCCTCTCTCTTCCTCTGTGTGTGTCTCTCTGTCTCTCCTCTCCTTCCTTCTTCTTCCTCCTCCCATCCCTCTGTACTCTCTTTCCCCTTCTCTCTCCCCCTTTCTCTTTTTTCTTTTTAATATAAGTAGACTATACCTCACCCATATGGAGCTTAGTTAAGTATCATAAAGCTAGAGAGAAGAAAAAACAAAAATATCATCCCTAAGCAGTCAAAATATGTGTCACAAAGTCTATATTCTGTACTTTCCCTAAACGAAAGCTCTTCAAATCATCACTCAGAACCTTTTAATTTTTTTTTAACATACAATTCTAATAAATGTGATTCTCTGGTTTTTAAGTCCACGGCAGATTAGGAACAACAAAATAGAGGCACAGCTGAGAATTGCTATAGGCAGGCATGGTAAAAGGTGACAACAGAAAAGCTAGGAAAAACAAAAAAAGCAGACATAAGAATTCAAAGGAGACTTGCTTAGCATGCTAATTAGCCCCCCATATCTCTGTTGATCCTGAAAACTCCACTGTACATTCATGATTCTCAAGATGATGAACCTAGGCCATTAGGGAAAAAATATCAAATGCATTTAATAAAGATTTCCTTCCTAGATGATTAATTTTTTAAAAATGTTTAAAGGGGCAAACCCTCAGCATTTGAAAAAAAAAAGACATATCTAAAAGAAGTCCCAAAATCACAGGAAAACAACAGGAAAACACTTCAGGGGGATCAAAAATAGAAGAGAGGAGTAGAAGGAAGCGTGATATACTAGAAAGAACATTAGATAGAATTCAAAGACCTAGGCATTCCTGACCTTGCTATTTGCTACCTATGTGACTTCAGACAACCTGCTTCACCTCCCTGGGCCTCAATGTTGTCACCTACATAGAGGGAGGGTTGGAGCAGATGGCCTCACTAAAATCTAGGATCCTGGATAAGTCCTAGCTCTCTTGTCTACTGTTGGTGTGACTGTGGACCAGCCACCTGCCCTCTCTGAACCTCAGTTCCATCATCTGTGAAGTATGAATAATGATATTAATCATGCCTACTTCACAAAGCTCTAATTTTCTGGACCCTATGCTATGAATTCTAGCTCTATTATTTAATTAATACCTCTGTGGCCTGAGATAAATCATTTGACATCCCTGGCCTTCATAGATTCACAGATTTAGAGCCAAAAGGGACCATTCAAGATATTTGATCAAAACCCCTCAATTTACAGATGAGGAAACTGAGTTTAATGACTTGACCAAGGTTATATAGATACCAGATATCTCAATTTCCTCAAACAGTAAAAATGAAGATCTTGGGTTAGCTTATTCAAACATCTCTTCCAACTTGACACCTTATAAGGTTCTAAGGCAAACTTCTCCCAATTCCAATTTTCCCTAAAGCCAATCCTAGCCTCAGAGACAAGGCAACCAGGTTATAGGTTGTCTAACCAGCCCTCCCCCCTACCCTGATTGATCATAATGCCAATCTTGAGTCTCTGTTTTCTGGGGGTAAGACAACAAGGAAAAATCAAATGGTAATAACCAAAAGAAAGCTCAAGTCAAACCTTCAAACCCACCAACCCTTCACCCCTGAACCAGTCTCTTTCTCCTGACCCTGAAGAAGATAGTTTTGCCTAGCACAAAGCCCCCAACACCTCCCTTGCCCCTCCCCTTTTCTTACAACCAGCCCAGGAGGGAGAAAAGCAGCTTCCTCAGGAGGTCTGTTTCCATGGTAACCAGCTGGCAATTGAGATGGTGCAGCAGCAGTCAGGCCTGGAGAAAAAGAGAAAGCCTTAAGCTGAAACTAGGACTCTGGGGCAGAAAGAGGCAGCATCACAACAACACAGGGGCACTGGTGGGCACCCCTCCTCCCTCATTCAGGGAAACCAAGGCCTAGGCTAAAAGTCTCCATCTCAGGGGTGCTTATATTTTTTTATACCTCACAACTATGTTCAAGGCCTGTACCCCACCCCTAACATAATCTTCCTTCATCTAACCCTAAAGATAGAGAAAGCAAGTGATGCCCTACCCCAGTTCTCAGAGTGTGATCCAGGGACACAGAGGGAGTCTCTGAGACTCTTCCAAGCAACCTATGAGGTCAAAGCTACCTTATAGTAATAGTAAGATATTTTAATTTCTATTGCAGTAAATATTGATAAATATAACCCACATGAACAATAGCTTTTAGGTGGGGCCTCAATAATTTTTAATAGTGTAAAAGGGTCTTGAGACCAAAAGAGTTTGAGAACTTCTGCCCCAGCCTTTGAGGAAGAGAAACGTTAATAGAATAAAAGCTCCAATGAATCTTCAGAGATAAATAACTTCAAATATTTTAGCAACCTGCCTAGTCTTTTGGTCTTCTCCTAAAGAAACACTACATGCTGGGGGCGGAGCCAAGATGGCGGCATAGCAGCAGCAACATATCGCAGCTCTCACATAGCCACCCCAAAACACCCATAAAATAGGACTCTAAACCAATCCTAGAACTCCAAAACGCACACAAAGATACTTCCCACTAAAGTCAGTTCATACGAGGAACCATATCAGCACTGCAAACCAAAACCAGCCTGGCCTGAAGCCACAGCTGTGCCCCGGGGGCGGCTGGACAGGAGGAGCAGAGGAGCCTCTGGTGAGCAGATTAGCGGCAGCTGCAAGCAGTGTTCAGTACTAGGTCAGTGGGAATTGCGAAATCAGG
>JAQQSU010006199.1:0-13586 GCA_028627135.1 Pseudochirops cupreus | reverse complement strand
GCAAGGGTATTTCTCCTTGGTAGAGAAAACAAACAAAATAAAAATCAAGCATGCCCGTCTTCTCTGTTGTCATTAGTCATTCCCCAACCCCCCCTTCCAAATATCCTTTCCTTTCTTTGATTCTCCTTCCTCAGCTTATCTTAAACTTTAGCACTTTGGATTATTTTGAAAAGACTATGCCATGTTCTTATATCCATCTTCTATACATTTTTAGTCTAAATCTAGGAAATAAAAATGAAGAATATATATGTACGTATGTACACACATACATATATGTACTATATATGCACATACACATATAAGTATATATAAAGTGGGCTCTCATTTGTGGCACCTTAAAATATACATTATACTATTTATTAACTTTTTCTTTTTCTTAGATGTTGTGTTTTCTTTTGTCACATGACTATATGGAAATATTTTGCCTGACTCCACATATATAATCAATATAATACTGCTTGCCTTCTCAAGGGGTGGGAGAGAGGGAGAGATTTTGGAATTCAACATTTTTTTAAACAATTAATGACAAAAATTTTTAAATGTAATTGAATAACATTTGACAAAATAAATGTTGTTTTTAAATACAAGAGTATGTATTATGAGGCAATTTGGTGTGGTGGGTAGAATGATGCACCTGGAGTCAGGAAGACCTGGGTTAAAATTCCATCTCAGATACTTTCAGGCTCCATGACCCAAGGTGAGTCACTTAACTTCTAGCAGTTCCACTGCTACAAGAGAATCCATAAGATAGAAAAAAAAAAAAGAACTAGAGGATGGTCTCTAGGACATAAATTAGATACTGTATGAAGAGTTCATTGGTGGACATAGTCAAAAATCAGGCAGGACAAGAAGGTTTGAAGGGATAGAGAGCTATATCATTGGAGGAAATGCTCAAATTGATGATATGGGACCTCCACTGACATTTATATCTTGTAAGCTCCAAGTAATGGAATTTATTGCAGATTTCCATTACCCAAAATATTCCATAGAGCCTTTTTCAATATGCACATGATGATGTCCTCAGAGTTCTCTTCCAGCCCCTCCTTTTGGGGTGGGATGTTCTCAAAAACTACGTCAGCAGTGAAAAAGTATTTGGTGAGTCCCACCAAGCTAGGAAAGCTTTGGGTAGGAGCCAATGACAAACTATATGCTTAGAGTTAGAGAATTAAGCCAAATAACCTACAGAGAGGTGTAGAGGACCACAGGCCAGTGGGACTCTGACCCTGATGGTTGAACAAGCCAGCTCACATAAAGAACCTGCTGAATGGTCTGGATAGGTTCCCCATCCCCCAAGAAAGAGCTGGAACACACAGGTGTGAGGATTAGTTCCTCAAGATAAGGGTGGCAATTACTCCCACAGCCTGGGAACAGAGAAGTATGCAATATCCTCAGGGGAAAATAATTAGGGAGGAGGCTTGTGGCTCTATAAAGCTTATGACTGGAAGAATAAACATTGGCTCTCTACTTTCACCATTCCGGGAGTCCCATCTCTTTTTATGCACCCACTTGCAACCTCTGGGTCAGTGATTCTTTCTCAGCCCTGCTTGGGGACAGCAAGGCTCCCCAACACTGTCTCCCCACAGAGGGTCTTGTTTGGTAGAACAATGACACTTTTTATGGTTATAAACAAGTTAACTAATATTTCTATAGCACTTTAAGAATTTTGTTTTGTTTGGCTTGGCTCCACAGGGCAGAATTAGGAGCAATGGGTGGAAATGAACAGGTGACAGATTTTGGCCCAACACAGAAAAGACTTTCTTAAAGAAAAAAGCTCAATCTATACCTCTTGGTCCTAGGATCATAGGTAAAAAGGATTTTAGATGTTAATTAGTCCACCCAACCTCCCAGTAGAAGAAGCTGAAATTCAGAGAATTTAAGATGATTTTCCTATGCTTCCACAGTAGAAGAGACAGAATTTACCCTCAAGCCCATCAGCAGCCTCTACATTCCCCAGTTCTGCCTCGAAAAGCTGCACCTAATGAAAGAATCTATAATGACTTTTCATTTTTACATCTTGGCCATAGGCCAAGTTCAAATAATACTTTTCATCTCTATAAAAATTTCATAGCTTCCCAATTGGCTTTCACATACATGTTCATTGGTTCATCCAGCAAACTCTAATCCTCTGAGAGTCATATTATTCCAATTTGTCACCCAATCTCGATTCTAGAGGTCTTTATCTGTTGATCACCTAGATGTTCCCCTTCTGTATTCAATGAATCCAGTGGTGGTTCAGTCTCTATTTAGCCTATCTCCTACCTTCACACTACGGCACTTCACTATATAGGGTGATGCTCAGTCAAACACCATTACTTTTCCAATCCTCAGTCTACTCAATTCCCATATCCTACTCCTCTACTCCATCTTAATTGACCCCTACCCTTAGATCTTTCCATAAGACATGAATACTCTATACTTGTCTTCATGAACTCCAAAGTTTTTTTTTTGACCACAACTTTCCATCATTCCACTTTCCTCTCTATCTTATTCCTAACCCTATTCTTCATCATTTCTGTGACCTTCACCTCATTCACCCCTCACTTCTTTTCCAAGCCATCAGTATTGAGCTGGCTACATTTGGCCCCTTTCCCTATCTCTATCCCTCATTAAATCAATTCTACTCTATCTTATCCTCTACAATCCAATGCTTTACCCTTTGTCCTACTACTTATCACTCTGCCAAATTCCAGCAGTTGGTTACTCTCTTCATACACCTCCTTTTCCTCTGTTTGTGTTCAACTGAACAGAACTGAAGAAAATTGCAAAATAATGTTGTTGGGTCCATTTCAAATTTATGCTACATAATCTCAAATTGGCTCTCACTGCAGCAAAGCAATTCTATAACACCTTCCTTATTCATTCACTAAAGCATCCAATGAAGGGGATTTTTCCAAACATTTTCATTTATTTTCAAGCTCCTCACAGAAACCATTCCCCACGCTTTCTCAACTAAGGAAAACAACCCATATTTTAATGAAAAATTGAAGACATTGGAGAAAAGAAACCTTTTCTCTACTCCATTTTGTCTCAAAACACTCAAAAATCTCCCATTGTTTCTTCCTTAACCTTTCTCAAGAAGAGGTGTATCTTCTTACCAAGGCAACACTCAACATATATTCTTAATGTGTTCCATTCCTGTCTTCTCCAGCAGATTGCTCACTCTGTCTTCCCCGCTTGTTCTCGAATCTTCAGACTATTTCTAGCACATTACAAATACATCACTTGATCTCCACAACAGTCCTTTGAGATGGGTGCTATTATTATTCCCATTTTATAGATGAGGAAACTGAGGCATATAGAGACTAAGTGATTTGCCCAAGGTAAACATCAAGTAAGTGTCTGAGGTAAGATTTGAACTCAGGTTTTCCTAAATCCAAGTCCAGTCTTTGATCTATTACACCACCTTGATGCCTCTATTTTACAGATGACACCCATATTTATATTCAATTTTAACATCTCTTTTTTGTTCCAATCCTGTACTATCAACTACCTTTTGTATGTCTCAAATTCAACATTTCCAAAACAGAACTTATTATCTACACCCACACACATACACATACACCTCCCTATTACCCAACTTTCTAGGGAACCCCAATTCTCTCAGTCACTCAAGTCTACAACGTTAATATATGTAATGACAAGCAAAGGCAACTTCCAAGGTTCAGATTACCAGCATAGTAACTCTCTATTTTATTCAGTGACAAATTAAAGCAAAAACATTCACAGAACAGAAAAAATCAAAGTACAGTAGAATTCAGTCATTTAGTAAGTTCTCAATTCAATCACAAAGTACATAGTCAAAGTAGCTCACCCCTGGCTAGTACATTCATTTAGTAGTAAGTTCTCAATTCAATCCAAGTACTACTCCACCGCTGGACAGTACATTCATTTAGTCAGTCACAAAGTCTCTCTTTCTCAAATGGAGATTAGTTTCCAATCATAAACAAAGTACATTCATTTGGTCGGTCACAGAGCACAAAAAAGTCAAAAGTCTCCCACCCCTGAATCACAAACAAATTATAGTTACCATCAATTAATGCCAAGCACTTTCTCAAAAGGGGCAGTGGAGAGCACAAAAGGCCATCTACCCTTAAGCTACAACAAAGTTAAGATATCATCACAGCACTTAATATCCAAGGAGAGGCCTTTTCTTCATCTTGAGGGTAAGGCAAGTTCTCAGAAATCTCTGTTCTTGGGGAGACAAAGCTTAACAAAACCACAATATACACTGCCAGTGTCCTCATTAATTCATTCTCTGCCTGCAGAACAGTCCCAGAATCCCTGAAAACATCAGCAAGTCCCTCTTCCAGGATTTCTGTATGCATACAACAAGAAAATCCTTCTTTTGTTTTTTCATTGACTTGTTTGTTTACTTTTAGTTTACAAGATTCAGTTCCACAATCCCTTGAGTTTCAAATTTTCTCACCTCCCTCCCCCCCCTCCACACCGGTAGTGTGCAGTCATGTATAAGATCTGCAAATACTTTCACATTGTACGATAGTCTGGTTGTATAAAAGGGTTGTAACCAATGGAGTGAACAATGGAAAAAAGAAACAAAACCAAACATGAAAAAGAACAATAGCATGTATTGCTTCAGTCTCCATTTAAACTCTGGTCTTTCTAGATCTTTCTCTGAATGTAGATCTGTCCTTCTATCCTGAGACTTGTAGACTTGTCATATAGCTGTGCGTTGCTGAGAAGAGTCCAATTTATCAAGGTTGGTCGTCACACATAAGATGTGTCTGTGATTGTGTACAAATTTTTCCTTGTTTTGCCCTTCTCACTTAGCATCAATTTGTATAAGCCTCTCCAGGTAATTATGAAGTCTATCTCCTTCCCATTTCTTATAGCACAATAGTATTCCATTACATTCACATACCACAACTTGTTCAGCCATTCCCCAATTGATGGGCATCCCCTTAATTCCCAGTTTTTTGCCACCACAAAGAGAGCTGCAATAAATATTTTTGTACATATGGGTCCTTTTCCCATTTCTATGATCTCTTTGGGATACAACCCCAGAAGTGGTATTACTGAGTCAAAGGGTATACAAGTATTTACAGGCTTTTGGGCATAGTTCTAGATTGCTCTCCAGAACGGTCGTATCAGTTCACAGCTCACCAACAATGCATTAGTGTTCCAATTTTTCCACATCCTCTCCAGCACTTGTCATTTTCCAGTTTTGCGATCTTAGCCAATCTGACTGGTGAGATATGGTACCTCAAAGCTGTTTTGATTTGCATTTCTCAAATTAATAGTGATTTAGAGCATTTTTCCATATGCTTAAAGATATCTTTAATTTCTTCCTCTGAAAATTGCCTGTTCATATCCTTTGACCATTTATCCATTGGGGGATGACTTGTGTTCTTATAAACTTTACTAAATTCTCTGTATATTTTGGAAATGAGGCCTTTATCAGAGACACTGATTATAAAAATTCTTTCCCAATTTCCCAATTCCCTCTTAATCTTGGTCCCATTGGCTTTGTTTGTACAGAGATTTTTCAATTTAGTATACTCAAGGTTATCCATTTTGCATTTTGTAATGCTCTCCAACTGTTCTTTGGTCATAAAATCTTCCCTACTCCATAAATCTGACAGGTAAACTATTCCTTGCTCCTCCATATTACTTACAGTATCAGCCTTTATACCTAGATCATGCATCCATTTAGACTTGGCTTTGGTGTACGGCGTTAGATGATGATCTATGCCCAGTTTCTGCCATACTATATTCCAATTTTCCCAGCAGTTTTTGTCAAATAGTGAGTTCTTATCCCAGAAACTGGAGTCTTTGGGTTTATCAAACAGTATGTTACTATAATCATTGGCTACTAAGTCTTTTGTACCCAATCTATTCCATTGATCCATTACTCTATTCTTCAGCCAGTACCAAGCAGTTTTCATGACTTCTGCTTTATAATACAGATTAAAATCTGATATGGCTAGGCCACCTTCCATAGCATTTCTTTTCATTAATTGCCTTGATATTCTGGACTTTTTGTTCTTCCAAATGAATGTTATCACTATTTTTTCTCGTTCTATAAAGTAATTTTTGGTGGATTGATTGGTATGGCACTAAATATGTAATTTAATTTAGGTTAAATTGTCATTTTTTTTAAATTAGCTCAAAGGAAAATCCTTCTTTAGGGCTTCTGAACCAACAGCAAGTTTCTAGGACCTCTGCAACAATAACATTGTCATTTACCAGCAGACAAATCTGGCAAAACAACATCAAAACAGACAAAATACCGGCATCACAGCCATGCCTCCTCAGTCCTCAGCAGCTCCAAGTGGAATTTCTCAAAAGTCCTGGGCAGCCCCAACTGGCCCTCAGCTGGCAATTCTTCTCTCTTTCTCTGCCTCCAAAATACTGCTCCCCCAAAAGTTCTGGTCTCTCTCTGCTTAGGCTTGTCTCTAAATCCACAGCACTAGCTCTTCCTATTTCAGCCCTCTCTCTTCACATCAACAAGTCCATGCCACAAGTGGGATTAAAAAACTCTGGGTTTTAACACTCAACCTGAAAATGAAGCCAATACAGGGGGACCTTGAAATTCCATTACCATTACAGTATATCATCGTTGATTCCTCACTTACACAAATCCCACATATCCACTATCTTTGACAACTTTTCTTTTCTATGTCCTTTCTCTCCATTTACAAAAGCACCACCCTTAGGCAGGTCCTCATCACCTCACACCTATTATATTTCAATAATCTGCAGGTTGGTCTAGCTGCTTCTAGTCTTTCCCCTCTCCAGTTTGCCCTCCATTAGAACATTAAATTGTTCTTCTTAAAGCTCCTAAAGCTTCCCAAAGCTCTGAGCCACATTACAACCTTAGTCAGTAAACTTTAATGGCATCCTATTGCCTCCAGGATCAAATAAAACATCTTCCACTTGGATTTTAAAAGCCCTTCACAATCTGACTCCTTAACCTTTCCAGATTTCTTATATTTTTCTCCTTTCTGAATATTCTAAAACCCAACCACACATTCTCCTTGATCCTTGAGTATGCTACTTCATCTCCTATCTCTGCACCTTTCACTGACACATTTCCTCTATATTTAGTATGTTTTCACTCTTTACCTCATCCTCCTGACTTCCTTGTTCTCCTCGACTCAGTCTGATCCTTTCTTTTATAGCAGTGGTTCTCAACCTGTGGGTTATGTTCAATTTGTAACAATGAAAATATATCCTGCGTATCAGATAGATTCATAACAGTAGCAAAATTACAGTTATGAAGTAGCAACAAAATAATTTTATGGTTGGGGGTCACCACAACGTGAGGAACTGTATTAAAGGGTCATGGTATTAGGAAGGTTGAGAATCACTGTTCTACAGGAATCTCTTCCCAATTCCCCAATTGGTAATGTCTTTTTTTTCTGAGATTTATTTTCCATTTACACTGTACACAATTTGCAGGCACCTAGTTGTTTACATGTTCTCTTCACTATTAGATTAGAAGCTCCAAGGACTGTCTTTGACCTCTTTTTCTATCCCCAGTGCTTAGCATAGTACCTGGCACTTAGTAGGTACTTAATAAATTCTTCTTGACTCACTGACTGACCAATAAATGCCCATTTTTTTATGACTGCTTTTCGGTGGATCACTGTAATTTCCTCTTCCTTGCAAATGTAAATGTACCACTCCAATTACAACAGAGCATGCCTTCTACAAGGTTCAAATCCAACCAATCAAAATCTGAAAGTGCAGAAGCGTTACATCTCATTTTCTCTAGTTTCCCCCCTGCTCCATTAATCCTGTCATTTTAAAAGTTCATGGGTAGAGTGGGGAGAGGGAACTAAAGTGAGTAGAAGTCTTTTAATCAGCCCCTATACATACTTACATATACTATATACTTTAAAGCTATTTAAATGTTGTTTACCCTATGGGATGTAAGCTACTCAGGGGAGAAATTGTCTTTGTGTCCTCAGCACCTGCTCTATAACAGTGATAGGAAGAACTAGACCTATAGTTTCATAGACATAGGGTACTCTCAGGAGAGGAAATTTGTGACTTGAGAATGATTACACAACCTGCACATGCAGGATGAACCCAGTCACTTTTCGGTCCTTAAACCAAGGGCCAGCTCTCTGGACACTTTTGAAGCAGGAATGCTTGCTAGCCACCAAAATCCATTATTTCCCTTGGAAAATGACCCAGGTAAATAGACCAGGTAAACAGATGACTTAGAGTATAATTAGATGGCCAGGCCTTTGAAACTGATCCTGCTTTCACTGACTTGTTTTAGGTTCCCTGTTTTCTAAAAACCGCTTTCAACTCCTCTTCCTGCTGGGAGATCTGATGATCATTCTTTCCTGGCTTATACAAAATGAGTTAATAGACTTTGAGGAAGTTGATGATACAGGTTAGGTCCAAGTTTACGGAGGATAAAGGACACTGCTCATCCCCTACTCTGTATTTCTTCCTTTTCATTTAAGTAAGGAAATCATGACTAAAGGCTCAGCTTTAAACCCTTCTCTCACAATGAATCAATGCATCTCAAGTGATGTAACTAGCAAAATCTGCTGAAATCAGTTTTGTTTGTATAGGAATTCTGAACATGTCAACCCCATAAACCAACCACTACTCTAAGCTGTACCATCTAACATACACGCCTCTGTTGATTTATATGTTTATTTGCTTTTTCCTTCTGTGCACCCTAGACTAGATGTTCTTAAATTTTGTGTGTACGTTAATTTGGCGGTCTGATGAATGCCATAGACCCCTTCTCAGAATCATGTTTTTGGTCTACGTTCATAATAAAAGGAAATACTCAATTTTAGTTAGAATGTAGGAAAATGAAGACATATATTTTTTTCCCAACCAAGTTCATGGAGTCCCTGAAATCCCTTCCCAGATAAAGAATATTGTTCTAGGCCCTTTGATATCATATCAACTCCCATAGTTTCATACATGACTCAACTTTCTATATATTAGCTGGCATTTGTATAGGTGCTGTAAGGTACTTTTTATGTGTTATCTTATTGGATTATCATAGCCACCCTATGAGGCTGGAGCTACCATTATTCTGAATTAACAGATAAAGAAACTCAGCCTCAGAGAGGCTGTCTTACCCACATTCAAAGAACTAGTAAATGACTGATTCAGATTTTTGATTTCATGTCTTCCTGACTACAAGTCCCAACTTCTTCCAGACTTCAGTCTTGCATTGGGAACAGTCAGTCAATAAACATATATAAAGCCTCTACTTTGTGCCGGACACATAGTACTTCCCACTCAAGGAGCATGCATTCTAATGGGGGAGAGAATATGGAAACAACAATATAAGAATAAACTATATATAGGATAAATGAAAGATAATTAACTGCCTACTATGTACGTCCCCTTGCACAAATTCTATGCATTGTAAACTCAACAGAACCAAGATAAAACTCATCTTTCCTCTATAGTTCTATCCTCTAATTGTTTTCAAAGGGGGTCTTCACGACCCACTGAAAAGATGGCCTCTCAGTTATCCAGGTTCATGACAATCAAGTCAACTCTCTCCCAATACCTAATTTAGTGCCACGTCTTATCAATATTACCTCCACAGGGGTGGCTAGGTGGTGCACTAAATAGAGCACTGGCCCTGGAGTCAGGAGGACCTGAGTTCAAATCCAGCCTCAGACATTTAACACAAAAACTAGCCATGTGACCCTGGGCAAGTCACTTAACCCCTAATTGCCCTACCTTCTACCCTGCAAAAAGCAAAAAAAAAAAAATATTACCTCCACAACACCACTTTTCTTATAGTCATTACCCCAATTCAATCCCTCATCACATCTTGATTGGACCTCTATAAATATCTCTTCATTGTTCTCCCTCCTTCCACTCTCTCCTCCTCTCCACTTTATTTTTCTTCACCTAACTGAAAAAATAATCTTCCTAAGACAGGTCTTATTTTCACTCTGTTCCTGCACCTTCAGTGACACCTTATTGCCACCAGGATAAACTACAAACTCCTTAAGACTATTCTTTCATAACACTCCACTTAACAAACTCAACATGCTAGCCCAATTACACTATTAACTTATCTCTAAACTCACTGCTGTCTCTAACACTTTATACACCCACTTAAATCAAGTATAGAATATACTTCTTCCTTTCTCCAGCAAAAGGCTTGTCTTCCTTCAAGGTTCAATATAGGTGCCACTGTTTACTTGAAGCCTTCCTTGATCCTCTTAGCTTTTAGGGTTCTACCCCCTTCAATTTTCCTTATGTTTTGTGTAGTGTGTGCTATGTCCCCATCAGAGTATGTAAGCTCTTCAGGATGAAGGATGAATTAATTTTTACTTGTACCTCTGGGACCTAGTTTAGGGCCTATCAAGTTATAGGCACTTAACAAATGTTTGTGCCAAATTCAATTGAATTTATGCAGTTTATTCCTGTAAATAGTTTAATTAAAGTACAGTCCCCCCAGAGGCGCTCGCTCTCTCTCTCTCTCTCTCTTTCTCTCTCTCTCTCTCTCTCTCTCCATACATACATATATATATAATATATATATGTATATATGTATGTATATGTATATATGTATGTATATGTATATATGTATGTATGTATATATATATATATATATATGTATATTGAAGAAGCAAAAGTTAGACTCCTAGGAAATGATGAAAAGAGAATAAAATCATTGCATGAATCTCAAAAGAGGTACAGAGAGTGTCTTAAAGATTATTTTGGTATGAGTTGCAAAGCCTGGTCATCCGAAACCTCATGTACTATTTTTTTTAGGATTCCCTTTGCTTTTGGCCAACTCATGTGGATGAAGACTAAGACAGATGTTCTTTGCAACGTGATATTGTTTTGGTGGGCCCTTGATTTCACTGATGTTAAGCACACCCTCCACTGGGGCAGATTACAATCCATTTTTTTTTTCTTATTGTTCTTCAGTTTCCTTATCCATGACTTTAAATCAGCCTCTGAGCTACTTAATCTGCTTAAATCTGCCTGCATCTGGCCCTTTACAAATTTTGTAAATACCAGTTCATACACTTTGGCTCCATACTTATTACCCTCCCTCCTTTGCCCTCTGTAAATACATCACCTTCATTTTCCAAACATACATGTCCTCATTAAAGATTTTGATAAAAAAAATTACATGCAAGACAAAGTTGACAATATTATACAGTATAAATGATAGTTGTTTTTTTTTTCCCATGGCACTCTGGGTCACCTGTGATTTTGATTCTTCTAAGATCCTGCTCTTTCATGATTTTCTACCACATAGCATTACTGTGAGAATATTCCAGTACACTTATGGTTTTGTAATCCCATTAATGTGATCAGTCCCTTCTGGCCTATTCACCTCTGCCCATCTTGCAATCCAA
Source organism: Pseudochirops cupreus (assembly GCA_028627135.1). Lineage (NCBI taxonomy): Eukaryota > Metazoa > Chordata > Mammalia > Diprotodontia > Pseudocheiridae > Pseudochirops > Pseudochirops cupreus. The sequence continues at coordinate 2,253 of JAQQSU010006199.1, read as the reverse complement.
TAGGAGAATATGACAGTTAAAAAAAAGGCTTTTGGAATTTTAATACAGTTCTTGATGATGAGTCATGCTTCAAATGCCTACTGATTGTGGGACTTTATCCAAGTCACTTAATCTCTGGGGCTTCAGTTGCCTCATTGGTATCATGATGGAGAATGGACACAATGACATCTCAGGTCCTTTCCCTCTCATTCTCTTAGCCTAGTATTCTTTTATTTTGTAAATAAAAAACTCGATTTGGAAAAGTTAGAGCTTTCAACAGTAAATAAAGGTAAATGAAGAAACTGTACTTTGGTTTCTACTTTTAATTGCAAACCATACCTTTTGTTAAATGATATCAAGCACAAATGCTCTGGGTGGAAAAAAAAGGTCTTAGGCCTATTTTTTTTTCTTTTAAACATAAAGGGTAGGTAGTAAAAGTGTATTCAATTTTTTATGTTGAATATACTGCCAAGGTTATTGTTGTACTTGGTTCAGTTCCACCTAAATGCTCTTCACATAAATTAGATTTGCCTGGAAACTGATCTCACCAGTGAACATGACATTTGAAAAAATGTTCTCAATATATCTTTGCTTTAAGCTGTAAGTTTGTTCATTCTGTCTCCTTCGTCTTCAAACTCACCCTGCCATCAACAGCATCTTGGGTAATATATGGTAACCTAATCTTCATTTGGGGAGTTTGCAAAATGAGAGATGGTGATAAAATGGTTTCCTGTAACTTAGCTGGAAACAGAACAGGAAGGTCCCATTAACTCCGTGCATCAATGATTAAATACAGCCAATGCTCTGGACTCCTCCCAGCAAGAGGGCCCTGCCTCTTGGCATTGGTTCCCCGAAAGCACAGGTGATGGGAAGAAAATGCAAACTGCACAGCAGTGAATGCATAACATTTTCCTTTCTACATAAACAACTAGTCTGCCTGTATACATTTGTGTATGTGAGAGTCAACACATTGAATTATTTTAAAAACTTGTCGAACCCAGTAGAAAACATGGCAATTATATACAGCTTAAGAATACCTGACTGCTCGTGGATCTTCAAGGTTCACAAAAGAACAATCTTTGTTGCAGATGATAAGCATAGTATCATTTAAGAGAAAGATTATTCATAAGAAAGATTATTCAAAATATTGAAGTAAAGTGGGGGGAAAGCAATGTGTTAGAAGTATACCTGACTTGTACATCAGCTGCCTCAGTTTTCTCTAGCAGTGTGAGAAATATAAAGGGCTGAATATCTGTCTTTTTCTAGTTAAACTGTTAAGACAATATAAATAGTTGATTTACTACCCATGATAATTAGAAAGTATAAAAATATATTTTAAAGAGATATTATATGTGTGTGATATTTATGTAAATAGAAATATGAGTGTTTGAGGATAAATAATATACTTTTTTTTATTACTTCGTGACCCAACTTGTTTATTTAAAAAAAAAAGAACAGAGCAAAACTAAACACATTTTTAGAGAGGGAAAACTAGACATTCATTCTCCCCAACTTCTAATTTCATTTATACTCTACAAAAGTGCATAAGAACACAACTTCTATCAAATAGAGTGTGAACATGGGATTAGGCCAAGATGGAATAAAGACAATATATTCAATTCAGTAGACCAAAGTACAATAGAGAAGAAAATACTTTACAATGCATGCATACATAAGTGTGAGTATTTGGGAATATTTCCAAGGGTTTTGTCCGAAAACCTGAACAAAGTCAAGGCCTATCTCATAATATATTAATAATATACTTTCTATAACTAATCATTAAATTGTCAATCACAATAATTTTACTGGGCTTTATTTTTTTTAATTTGTCATTTACTTTTAACATTTTTAAAATTTGGAATTCAAAATTCTTGCCAGCCCTTCTCCCACCCATTGACAAGGAAAGCAATGTTATATCCATTACACATTTGAAATCATGTAATACATGTCTCCATATTAGCCATATCTTACCCAAAAAAGTCAGAAAATGAAAGTGAAAAAAATATAATTCAGTTTATATTCAGAGTTTATAGATCTGTCTCTGGAGGTAGATAGCATTTTTTATCATGAGTCCTTTGGAACTGTCTTGCATCATTGCATTGATCAGAATTGCTCAGTCTCTCACAGTTGACCAACGTTGAAATATTACTGTTACTGTATACAATGTCCTCTTGGTTCTGTTCCCTTCGCTTTATATTGGTTCATATGCCATTCTAGACTTTTCTGAAGTCATCCTGCTCATTGTTTCTTCTAGCACAGTAGTATTCCACCACA
>JAQQSU010006197.1:0-13587 GCA_028627135.1 Pseudochirops cupreus | reverse complement strand
TCATTTGAGTTAATCTATTTTTTAGGGTGTTGATTTCTTCAGTCATACTGCTGACTCTCTTTTCATGATTTTCCTGCAACATTCTTATTTCTCTTCCCAATTTTTCTTCCACTTCCCTTATTTGGTTTTGAAAATCTTTCTTCAGCTCATCTCTAGCTTTAAGGCATTCTTCATGTTTATTGGAAGCCTCTGGTGGGGGCGCTCTGGCTGTGCTCTCCTCCTCCCTCTCTCTCCCATGATCTTTCTTTTCCCCAAAGAAGGAATCAAGGGTTTGGGAGCTGTTCTTACTTTGCTTCTTATGCTTATTGTTACTCATGGTTCTTCAGACTGTGATTTTTTTTTAAATCTCTGTGGGGCTCTGCTTCCAGAAGGGAAAGCTCTGTCTGAAATCTCTGGGGTCCTCCCGGCTGCCGTAGCTCTTAGGAAAAGGCTGGGAACTCTTCCTATATATATCTGGCGGACTGGATAGCGAGGACTGCAAGACCAAGGTCCAAGGCGGCGATCCGACTCCAGGCCACTCAATGCGAGAGCTCTGGCCTGAGAACAATTGCTCAGTCCCCCTGCTGCCTGCAGGCCACGGGTGGGAAGCTGCAAAGCTGAGGCGGGTGCAAAACCTCTGCCTTTCCCTTTTCCACTCTGGAGGCCTTCTGGCCAGACTGCTTATCTCCCCCTTTCAAAATCCCCACTCGCAGCTGCTGCTAATCTGCTCACCTGAGAGGCTCCTGTACTCCTCCCATCCAGCCACCCCCGGGGCACAGCTGCGGCTTCAGGCCAGGCTGGTTTCGGTTCGCAGTGCTGATATGGTTCCTTGTAGCCAAGCTGACTTTAGTGGGAAGTATCTTTGTTTGCGTTTTGGAGTTCTAGAATTGGTTTAGAGTCCTATTTTATGGGTATTTTGGGGTGGCTATGCGACAGCTGTGATATGTTGCTGCTGCTGCACTGCCATCTTGGCTCGACTTTCAAGTATTTCTTGATGAAAAAACCAGAGCTGAACAGAAAATGTGACTTTCAAATACAAGAAGTAAGAGAAGCACATGAAGGTAAACAGGTAAAAGAAATTACAAGGAATTTATTAAAGTTGAACTATTTACATTCCTACATGGAAAAGTGATAATTATAACTCATGAGACTTTTCTTAAGGGAATATATGTGTATATATTAGTATACATGCATATATGTATATATAGGAGGGTGTATGTGTTTATAAATATGTGAGTGCGTGCATATGTGTGTACATGTATACATAGACAGAGGGCACAGGATCAGTTGAATAGGAAGGTATAACATCTAAAAAATAAAATTAAGAGGTGAGAGAGGAATATAATGAGAGAAGGAGAAAGGGAGAGATAGAATAGGGTAAATTATCTCATATAAAATTGGTAAGAGAAAACTGTTACAATGGAGGGGAAGAGCAGGAAGATGAAAGGGAACAGGTCATCCTTACTCTCATTGAATTTGTCTTAATGAGAAAATAACATACACTCTCATTTGGGTATCTTATCCTACAGGAAAGTAGGAGGGAAGAGAATAAGAAGGGGGATGACAGAAGGGAGGGAAGATTGGGGGAGAGGGTAGTTAGAAGTATATACTTTTGACAGCAGGGTCAAAGTAGAAAATAGAATAATTGGGGTGGGTGGGATAGGATGGAGGGAAATATAGTTAGTCTTTCACAATATAACTGCTATGGAAATGTTTTGTGTAACTCCACATTTACAACTATATTGAATTGCTTATCTTCCCAGTGGGGGTGGGTGAGGAGAGAAGAAGGGAAAGAATCTGGAAATCAAAGTTTTAAAAAACAAATGTTAAAAAAGTGTTTTTAAATTATTTTTTACATGCAACTGGGAAATAAGATATATAGATACTGGGGTATAGGAATCTATCTTGCCCTATTAGAAAGTTAGAGGGAGAATGGGGGAGGATTTAAGAGAGGGCAGATTGGGGGAAGGGGTATTCAGTAGCCTCACTATTTTGGGGTGGGGGTAGGGGAAAGATGGGGAGAAAATTTGTAACTCCAAATCTTCTGAAAATGAATATTGAAAACTAAAAATAAATTTTAAAAATGTCTTCTTTCCCCCTCCCCACAAAAATAGATAATTTTGATTACTTCAAATTAAAGTTTTTGTGCAAAACAAAACCCAGGCACCCAAGATTAGAAAGGAAGGAAGAAAATGTGAATAATGGGGGCATTAGAGTGAGTTCCTCTGAAAAAAGAAGTGTCCTTTATCAAACAAAGGGGAAATCAAGTCAAATTTGTAAGAACACAGATCATTTCCCAATTGATAAAGGATATGAAATGGCAGTTTTTGGATGAAGAAATAAAATGTAATGTTGTTATATGAAATAAAAAATGCTCCAAATCACCATTGATTAGATAAATGCAGATTTCATTCAAAAGCTTGAAGCAGGACCTTTAATATTTCAAGTCACTGGGCCCTCTCAGTTTCACTTACTCTACAAAGAGTTCTTCAGTCACTCACACGTCAAAATAGCTTGAACATCAAAGATTCTATATGTTGGAGAGTGGAAAACACCTCAAGAACTAAATTACAATGCACAATGGATACAACAGAAATTTTATCACCTCTCTTGAATCCAAAGTCATCTAGGGAGAGGTGCATCATTTGTGGTCTGTGAAAAGGACAGATTGGGGATTTTGGGTTTGTTCATTTAAAAATTGATAACAATATTTGAATATGATTCATTTCCTTAGTAATTCTATGTATTTATTTTATGCTTTATAAGACATTATCTTGAGATGGAGTCCATAACTTTCTCCCTACTGCCAGAGGGGTCCATGGCATACAAATAAGGCTAAAAATCCTTTGACTAGGGTTTGCTTAATTTTCACTGGGGATGGCATTTTTGTGCATGGGTAGATAGCATGCCTATATGTGTCATTTTATTATATGTCCATCCCTTTATTTCTCTCCCTCTCCTTCTCTTTCACCCTCTTCCTCTCCCTCTCGCTGTCTCTCTCGCTCATCTTAATATAGGGTTTTTTTATTAAAACTTAAAAAGACACTGATAAAAAGTGTATATACACAATTATACACATTCACACACACACACACGCACACACACACACACACACACACACAGTCAAGAAAACTGAAGCAGTTCTAGTTTGTTTGTAATTCTTCTCTTTTGTCCCTGACCCTATCAGTGACCTTCTTTTCTGCTGAAACAACAATTATTTGGAACAATTCTGCTAGGGCAGAGTTACGAGAAACAGCTAATCCAAAGTGTTGACTTTCCTGTCACAAGCCCCTAGTCTCATCCCCAAGCCTTCAATAACTCTTGCTGTCCAATCGAGAGGTGCTCTCTACTCAATTTACCTCCTACTCAACTGAAACCTATAGAAGCCTTATCCTTTTGCTCTTTGTAGAGTCTCTACTTGCACCTGTGAGGCCCCCTTGCTGCTGAACTCAATAAACCCATGTTGGCTCCTAAATTTTTTCATTTTCGTTCTGGTTAATTCCTGGTACTGAAAATTGTACCCACATATAAATACATGTGAATACACATGCCAATAAGTGCATACATATACACATGTGTGTATGTGTGTATTATATATGTATCTGTCCATTTATCTGTGTATACCTTTCTATCCACATGCACGTACATGTATATATGCACGAATCTATTTTTTGATCCATCTATCCATCTCCCCTACTAGTTAAAATCAAATGAAAATAGTCTGCTAAACTAGGAGATCTTTATCTCTTTTATGTATCCTGGACCTCTTTGGAAGTCTGATGAAGCATACAGATCCCCCCATCTCTGTCTTATCTGTCTCTGTGCATGTATGTATGTGTGTATATACATATATATGTATACATATATACACACATATATGTTTAAATTTCTCATTGAAGAAAATGCTAAATTTCATTTAGTTCTTTTATATAAGCATTCTACTCATCCCTTGTGCCTCTCACCAGATTCATCCATGAACATCAGGGCAGGAACCCCCATCCTAAACCCCAGGGCCTAGGGTCATAAACTGTATCATCTCTTCTATATGTTATTATATACAGTTATATTTATAAAGTCATACAAAATGATTAAATATGTACACAAATGCATATGCAACTATATGCCCTAGCAATTGAGTAGACTATATGAAGAGTTAGTACTTACTTAAGGTGAGTGAACCTTGAAAGAATCTAGTAGTTCCAGGAGCAAAAGATAAGGAAAACCATTCCAGGTCTAGGCAACAGCTTTTACAATAAAGATGGGAAAAAAAAACCACCCATATCTAAATTGATGTACCAGAAACTGAGAGAGACATATTCATGAATAAGTTATGGTCCCATATCTTCAAAGAGTTTTAACTTAATTGATTTACTTATTCTAGCAGTAGTATTGATAGAACATGGAAATGGTTGTCATTCATCTTGGGTTAATTGATTGGCATAAGATGTTTTATGCTTGTTGCTTATTGATAATAGTATATTATTCATGACATGTACTTATTTAATCTGTAGACATATCATTTAGTATATTCTTCCCAGAGAACAGGGATTTGTCTTTCCTAAATCAAGGTGGTCTAGTGGAAAATTTATCATTGAAATAGAGCCCATGAGGCCTAGCTTCTCCCTGTCAGTATCAGAAACTTAAAGCTTTATCACTGACCAGTAGAATCACTGTGTCACTTAAAATAGCTTGATCATTGATTTCCACTCTGGAAAATGAGGGTCATGGATTAGGGGATTTTGAAGTCTTCTCCCTTCTCTAAAAGCCATATATGTTATTTAACTCTTTATTTACCTTGAATTATAGTTACTTGGATATATGCTGCATCCCATAAACTAGATGCTAAGAACTCTTAGCACAGAGTTCATGTACTTCTAATTTTTGTATTTTTATCCATGACTAGAGTGGTACTTTACATATAACTAGTTCTCAATAAATGTTTATAGCATTGAATTAAATTGAATTCCAGACCTTGGATTCTGTCCTTCCAATGGGACCATGAATTAATTCTTATAGAGAAATCTTAGATGAGGAAACTGCCTCTATAAGGTCGGGAGATTCTCTGCAACTTACAGTCTTGGAGAGTTGCTCAGAGAACTCGGGTGACTTGTTCAAGGGCATACATGTATTATTTATTGGTATCAGAGGCTTTTCTTGACCTCAGACCTTCCAGGTTCTGAAACTGGCTATCTACCCACAATGTCACACTGCTTCATCTTCTATAAGCACATAAAATATCTGTGGAAGGGGTTTAGCTGTTCCCAATGGCCCAGTTAACCCCAAAAGTCCTCCTGTTCCTATACAAAAATAATTTAGCAACCCCAATAAAAGTTTCTCTAGAATACTTCAATCCTATTCATTTTCCTGGTTTTTCTCTCATTTATTTACCCTCTAACTTTACTTTGCAGGCATCTACTCCACAATGTTCTTTTGGCAAAAGTTATATGGAGTAATTTGAATGACAGAAAGAAGGTGAAACTACTCAACTCTTATTTCACTTCAGTTTTCTTAAATAAGAAGGATCTTCAGAAAAAGAAGAGTCAATTATATAAGGACAGTAAAGGCAGAGAAAGTAAGAGAACACCTGGCTAAGTTCAATGGGTTCAAATTGAGTAAATTATAATCTTATGATACAGGAAGAACATGTGGATACAATTACTAAACAATCATTTGTGATCTTTGAGGAACAAGAATAATAGAATATATTATGTTTCAACTGAAGTTAAAAAAGCAGGGGTAACAAACATTATCTCATACTAAGGAAAAAGAAAAACAGATATAATCAAAAGAGAAAAGGAAAGAAACTGCATCTTGCTAAAAGGTACCACAGACAATGAAGTAATATCAACACTAAACACATATGCATAAAGTGGTATAGAATCCAAATTCTTAGAGCAAAAGTTAAGTGAGTTACAGGAGAAAATGGACAGCAAAACTATACTAATGGGGTAATTCAACTTTCCCCTCTCAGAACTAGATAAATCTAACCACAAAATAAACAATGAGGAAATTAAGGAGGTGAGTAGAATTTAAAAAAAAAACTTATATAAAGCAGACCTTTGGAGAAAATTGAATGGGGTTAGAAAAGAACACACCAAAACAAAAATTGACTATGTATTAGGGCATAAAAATCTCAAAATCAAATGTAGAAAGGCAGAACTATTAAATGTATTCTTTTCAGTTCATAATGCAATAAAAATTGCATCCAATAAGGGGCAGGGAAAAGATAGACTAAAAATTAATTGGAAACTAAATAATAGAATCCTAATGACTAAGTTAATCAAAGAACAAATCATTAAATAATCAATGATTTCATTAAATAGAATGAAAACAATGACATAACATATCATAATTTATGGGATGCAGCCAAAGCAGTTCTTAGGGAAAATTTTATTTCTCTAAATCCACACATCAATGAAATAGAGAAAGAGAAAATAAATGAATTGGGTATGTAACTAAAAAAAAAGGACAAATAATAAATTAAAAATATCACATTAAACACCAAAGTAGAAATTCTGAAAACCAAAGGTGAGATTAGTTAAGTTGAAAGTAAGAAAACTCTTGAGTTAATAAAATTAGAAAGGCTCCATAAGGGCAAGGGGAGTAAGATAGAAAAACCCTTAGTTAATTTAATTTTAAAACAGAAAGATTATTGAAAAGAAAGAAGAAAGAAAACTAAATTTGTAGCACTGAAAATGAAAGGAGAGAATTCACCACTAATGAACAGTAAATTAAAGCAAACATTAGGAAATATTTTGCTAATTATATGCCAGTAAATCTGACAATTTAAGGGAAATTGATGAATATTGATGAAAATATGAATTGCTTGGATTAATAGAAGAGGAAATAGAAACCCTAAATAACCTGATCTTAGAAAAGTAAATTGAACAAGCTATTAATTAACTCCATAAGAAAAAAATCCCTAGCGACAGATGAGTTCACAAGTGAATTCTACCAAACATTAAAAGCATAACTAATTCCAATACGATGGGAACATTATGGTGGGAATGGGAGGAATCCTACCAAATGTCTTCTTATTACATAAATATGGTACTGATATAACAATTTTAAATAACATACTAGCTGAATAAGATGTGGTATGATTGTGATGGAACAGTACCATGCTATAAGAAATGATGAACTCAATGACTTTTAGAAAAACATGACGAGACTTGCATGAAATAATGGAAAGCAGAATGAGCAGAACTGAGACAACATTGTATAGAGTAACAAAAATATTGTTTTAATAATGACTGAACAAATAAGTTATTTTGACTGTTATAAATACCCAAAGTAAATATAAAGGACATATGAAGAAAGATGGTATCTGCACCCAGAGAAAGAACTAATGATTAAGAGTATGTATAGAACAATTTCACAAACACACACACAGACCTATATCCATATACACACAGATAAAACCATATATGTATGCATGTGTATATACATATATATGTATGCGTGTGTATGTGTGTGTGTGTGTGTGTGTGTGTGTGTATACCCACACACACACACACACACACACACATCTGTGTCTAATGTTATCCATCCTTGGGGGTGGAGGGAGAAAAAATTTATGAGATTTTTTTTTTGTATATTTGAAAGGAATAGCAAGTTGTACATAGCAGATCTGCAGTTTTATATCCAATCATCTTTTATTTTTAATTGTACTGTGTTATGGAAATGTTTGTTTTATTTCATAAAATAAAAATAAAATTAAAAGTAACAAAACACTAGCAAGGAGAGTACAGTAATACATCAAGCATCACACACTATTACAAGGTGGCATTTATAGCAGCACTACAGGGTTGAATCAGTATTGCAGAAACTATCAGCATAATTGACCATAACAATAATGAAACACAGAATAATTATATGATTATATCAATAGAGGCAGAAAAAGCTTTTGGACAAAATTTAGTACCCATTCCTTTCAAAACACTGGAGAGCACAGGAATAATTGGAGCTTTCCTTAAAATGATAAGTAGTAGGAGGCAGAGCCAAGATGGCAGCATAGAAGCAGGAAAATGGTGTAGCTCACACATAGCCATATCAAATACCCATAAAATATGACTCTAAATAAATTTTAGTGTTCCAAAACTCACATAAAAATACAGAAAAATGCATCTCCCACCGAAAGCAGCGCAGAGGGAAGGGCTCATCTCAGCACACTGGGAGCTGTAACCAACCCAGCCTAAAACCACAGCTTGGCCCAAGGGTGGCCAGTACGAGCCACAGCTGGAGGCTTCAGGGGAGTGCATCACTAGCAGCTGTGTCAGTTTCCAGAATTATCAAGCCATAAGAAATAAGGACTAAGTTAAAGGTCAGTGGAACTCAGCTAAATTTCGGGGAGAAAAGCAGTCCAGCCAAATTGCCTCCAGGGCAAAGGGGCAGCAGAAGCAGCAGCCCTGCACCCACCTCCACATGGCTGCTTCAGAGCTCCCAGCCTGCAGACTGCATGGGAACCAAGAGATCATTCAGAGGCTAAGTGCTCTTGTGTTGAGTGGCCTGGATCCAGATCATGGTCTTGGGTGGTGGTCCTGGGGTGTGTTTTCAGTGAGCAAAATTTGGTGGGGGCTGTAGCAGCCTCCTGATAGCTCTGGTAGCTGTGAAAACCCCAGAGATTTGGGACAGAGCTTTCTCCTCTGGAAGCAGAGTTCCACAGAGCTAAAAAGTCAACTTATTCACTTGCAACATAAGCAGGCAAAGGAAGCAAAGTAAGAACAGCAATCAAACTCTAAAATCCTTTTTTTGGAGACAAAAAAGATCAAACCATGGAATGGGAGGAAGACAACACAGTCAGAATTCCCACATCAAAAGCTTCCAAGAAACATGTAGACTACCTAAAAGCCATAGATCAGCTTAAGAAGGATTTTGAAAACCAAATAAGAGAAGTAGAGGAAAAATTGGGAATATAAATGAAAATGATGCAAGAAAATCATGAAAAGAGAGTCAACAACCTGATTGAAGAAAATAATGCCTTGAAAAATAGCTTAACTAAAATGGCAAAAGAGGCACAAAAAGCCAACGAGGAGAAGAAAGCCTTAAAAAGTCAAATTTGCCAGATGGAAAAAGAATCTCAAAAGCTTTCTGAATAGAATAATTCCTTCAGAATTAGAGTGCAGCAAATGGAAGCAAATGACTTTATAAGAAATCAAGACACCAAAAAGACAGATCCCAATGAAAAAATAGAAGGCAATGTGAAATATCTCATTAAAAAAACCACTGACCAGGAAAATAGATCCAGCAGAGATAATTTAAAAATTATTGGAAAGCCATGATCAAAAAAAGAACTTAGAAAGCATCCTTTAAGAAATTCTCAAGGAAAATTGCCCTGATATTTTAGAACCAGAGGGCAAAATAGAACTTCAAAGAATTCACCAATCACCTCTTGAAAAAGATCCCCAAAAGAGAACTCCTAGGAATGTTATAGCCAGTTTTCAGAGTCCCCAGATCAAGGATAAAATATTAGAGGCTGCCAAGAGGAAGCAATTTGAATACTGCTGAAACACAATTAGTATAACCCAGTATCTGGCAGCTTCTACACTGAGGGATTGAAGGGTCTGGAATATGATATTCCAGAGATCGAGGGAGCTAGGATTAAAACCAAGAATCACTTACCCAGCAAAATTGAATATAGTGTTCCAGGGGAAAATATGGTCATTCAATGAAGTGGAGGACTTTCAAACATTCTTGCTGAAAAAACTAGAACTGAAAAAAAAATTGATACCCAAATACAAGAAGTATGAGAAGGCAAACATGGAAAAGAAATCATAAGGAATTTATCAAAGTTGAACTATTTACATGCCATCATGGAAAAACGATAACTGTAACTTATGAAACTTTTCTCAGTATGAGGATAGGTGAAGGGAATACAAATATATATACATATATATATATGCATACACATATGTCTATATAGGAGGATTTATATATGCATATGAACACATATCTGCGTGTGTGTATATATGTGTACATAGAGGGCACAGGATCAATTGAATAGGATGGGATGATACTCTAAAAGGTGAAATTCTGAAGTGGGAGTGGATTACACTGAGGGGAGACAGGGAGAGACAGAATGCGGTTAATCATCTCATAGAGAAGAGGCCAGGGATAATTGTCATAATAGAGGGGAAGAACAGGAAGGCAAAAGGGAAAGGGTCAACCTTACTCTCACTCAATTTGGCTTTGGGAAAGAATGACGTAAACTCTAAACAGGGTATCTTGCCACACAGGTGAGTAGGCGTGATGGGGATGAGAGGTGGGATGACAGAGGGGAGAGCAGGGTAGGGGGAGGGTTGCTGGAAGCACACACTTTTGTAAAGGGACAGGAACAGGGTAGAGAATAGAACAAGGAGGGGGGCCAGATAGGAAGGAGGGACATATAATCAGTCTCTCATAGTATTCCCACTGTGGATGTGTTCTGCATAACTACACATGTACAGCCTGTATTGAATTGCTTGTCTTTCCAGTGGGGATGGGTGATAAGGGGGAAGGGAAAGAATGTAGAATTTAAAGTTCTACAATCAAATGTTAAAAATATATATTATATATATAATTATTATTAGTAGTAGTAGTAGTAGTATTATTATTAACTACATGCAACTGGGAATTAAGATATACAGGCATTGAGGCAGGGAGACCCATCCTTCTCTATCAGAAAGTCAGAGAGGTGATGGGGGAGGACATAGGAGAGAGCAGATTAGGGGAGAGGCTATAAAGTGGGATTGCTGTTTTGAGGTGTTGGGTAGGGGAAAGATGGAGAGAAAATTTGTAACTCAAAATCTCATAGAAATGAGTGATGTAAACAAGAAAATAAATAAATTAATTTTAAAATTTTTTTAAAAATAAATAAAATAAAATTATAAGTAGTATCTATCTAAAACAATGAGCAAGCATTATCTGTAATTGAGATAACCTAGAAGTCTTCCCAATAAGATCAGAGTTGAAGCAAAGATGACCATTATTAACACTATTATTCAATATTGTAATAAACATGTTAGCTACAATGAGAGAAGAAAAATAAATTAAAGGAATGAGAATAGGCAATGAAGAAACAAAATTATCACTCTTTGCAGATGATATGATTGTATACTTAGAGGATCAACTGAAAAACTACTTGAAATAATTAACAGCTTTAGCAAAGTTGCAGGACAAAAAATAAATCCCCATAAAACTTCAGCATTTCTGTAAATTACCAACAAAGCCCAGCAGCAAGAGATAAAAAGAGAAAGTCCATGTAAAATAATTAAAGGCAATATAAAATTCTTGGAAGTTTATCTTCCTGGACAAGTCCTGTGACTATATAAAGGAATTACAAAACACTTTTCACATAAATAAAGTCAGACTTAAACAATTGGAAAAAAATCTAATTGTTGATGGGCAGACAAAGCCAATATAATAAAAATGACATTTATGATTAAATCAATTTACTTATTTAGTGCCATACCAATCAAAATACCAAAAAATATTTTATAGAGCCAGAAAAAATAACAGAAGAACAAAAGGTCAAAAAATCCAAGTGGATTAATGAAAAAGAATACAAAGGAATATGGCCTAGAAATACCAGATCTCAAACTATGTTATGAAGTGATAATCATCAAAATTAATTGTTACTTGCTAAGAAATAGAGTATTGGATTAGTGATAAGTAATCGTAGTAACCTAGTGTTTGACAAACCTAAAGACCTTGGCTTTTGGGACAAGACCTCACTTTTTGACAAAAAGACAAACAAACAAACAAAACACTCTCTAGGAAAACTGGAAAGCAATATGGCAGAAACTAGGTATAGGCCAACATTTACCCCATATACCAAAGTAAGATAAAAATTGGTATATGATTTTGATATAAACTATGATAATATAAGCAAATTAGGAGGGCAAAGTAAAGTTTAACTGTCAGATTTATGGAGAAGGGAAGAATTTATGACCAAACGAGAGAGAAAGAGAGAGTGAGAGAGAACATTATGAAGTGCAAAATGGATAAACTGTGCATACCCCTTGATCCAGCAACACTAGATCTGTATCTCAAAGATATTTTTTAAAAGGGACAAATGACCTATTTATACAAAAATATTTATAGCTACTCTCTTTGTGGTGACAAAGAGTTAGAAATTGAAGAGATGCCAATCAATTGGGGAATGGCTGAACAAGTTATGGTATATGAATGTAATGAAATACTATTTTGCTATAAGAAATGATGAGCAGACTTCATAAAAACATGGAAGTTTTTATGTGAACTGATGCAAAGTGAAGTGAGCAAAACTAGCAGAACTTTGTTCACAGTAACAGTAATATTGTGGAGTGCTCAACTACTAATGAATTAATTCTTCTCAGCAATACAATGATCCAAGTCATCTCCCGAGGACTCAAAATGGAAAATTCTATCCAATTCCAGAGAAAGAATTGATGGAGTCTGAATGCAGATCAAAGTGTTGTATTTTTACTTTTATTATATTTTGTGGTTCTTTTCTCTTGATCTTCTCTTACAAAATCACTGATATGGGGGAATTATGGAGAGATGTCAATAGGATCATAGTTAGGTAGTGTAAAAACTGGTTGAATTACAGAACAAGAGAATGGCTGTTAACAAAGTGATGTAAATCTGGAAGAAGGGAGATCTCTAGTGGAATGTCCCATTTTTTAAATTATCTTCTATATTGTAATAAAAATTAGATAAAAATATATATTGCATACTTACCATATTTGTATGTGACATGAAGTTGAGAAGAAACTTTAAAACACTGCCCTGCAGAATCATAATCCATAAAAATTTTGATTGTTGCAAGAATAGGTTATATTTGATAACATTTAACTTAATAGGGATAAATATAAAGTTCCATGTTTGGGGGGGGGAGCCAAGATGGCGGCATAGAAGCAGCAACATATCGCACCTCTCACATAGCCACCCCAAAATACCCATAAAATAGGATTCTAAACCAATCCTAGAACTCCAAAACGCACACAAAGATACTTCCCACTAAAGTCAGCTCGGCTACGCAGAACCACATCAGCACTGAGAACCAAAACCAGCCTGGCCTGAAGCCTCAGCTGTGCCCCGGGGCGGCTGGACGGGAGGAGCTTCAGGTGAGCAGATTAGCGGCAGCTGTGAATGGGAATTGTGAAAGGGGGAGATAAGCAGTCTGGCCAGAAGGCCTCCAGAGCAGAAAAGGGAAAGGCAGAGGTTTTGCACCCGCCTCGGCTTTGCAGCTTCCCGCCCGCGGCCTGCAGGCAGCAGGGGGACTAAGCAATTGGTTTCGGCCAGAGCTCTCACGTTGAGTGGCTTGGATCCGGATCGCTGTCTTGGGCCTCGATCTTGGAGTCTTTATTATCCAGTCTGCCAGAAGCATATAGGAAGAGTTCCCAGCCTCTCCCTAAGAGCTACGGCAGCCGGGAGGACCCCAGCAATTTGGGACAGAGCTTTCCCTTCTGGAAGCAGAGCCCCACAGAGATTTTTTTTAAAAAAATCACGGTCTGAAGAACCATGAGTAAGAATAAGCATAAGAAGCAAAGTAAGAACAGCTCCCAAACCCTTGATTCCTTCTTTGGGGAAAAGAAAGATCATGGGAGAGAGAGGGAGGAGGAGAGCGCAGCCAGAGCACCCCCACCA
>JAQQSU010006196.1:0-13588 GCA_028627135.1 Pseudochirops cupreus | reverse complement strand
CAGCTCAAAGACAAATGGGCAAATCCAGCTGAATCAGTGTAGTGGAAAGAGCAGAGGATTTGTAGTGAGAATCTGGGTTTGAATCCCAGGTCTGCTCCTTACTATGTGATCTTGTGTGACTCACTGAACTTCCTCTGAACCTTAGCAGCTAACTCTAGCCTCAGCAGGCTTCTGTGGGAACCACAGGATCCAGTGAGACAGTACCTATACAGGATCAAGTCAGCAGCTATTTAAAGGTTAATCTGTAGTTGGGAGGCAAAAGAAAATTATCTGACTCGACATGGTTTTTCTGGACCTGTTCTCTTTTCATCTTTTTTTTTCTGTTTAATCTTTAAAAGAATTTCATACCAGGGTTGCCAAGCCAAAATCATGCCTTCTGTCTCGTATTGTTTTTTTACTGTTAATTAAGGTATTTAACATGTGCCCAATTAATTGGATGCTGCCCCTCTCAGTGGAAAAGAAAATAACTCCACAAAAATTTCAGTGAGAATGTTTTTTTTGTTTCATTTTTACAAGGGCCTTCCTGTGATTTTCTATGGAGAATAGGTCTTTTGCCTTCTTGGGAGGCACCAGAGGAGGGGGGAAATACACATCACAGGTAAATATTTTGGGATGAACGACTATGTTTCCCCAAAGTCAGAGGACACAAGTCATGAATTATTTAGGTTGGCATCTTACTATTACCTTTATAAAGCTGCTTCTCTAGACCTTCCCACAGATCCTAGATAATTGACCTCAATCCTGTTCAGTTGTCGATGGAGGCACTTGAGGTAATTTTAATTCTTTTTTCTTCAATTTGTCCTCCCATAAAGTAGCTCCTTAATGCTTCCCAGTTGCATTACAGCCACCATGAACCTCATTCACTGTGGGAAAGAGCAGTTGACTCTCTAATACTCTGTGATATGCTTTAGAAAGTCAGAACCCAACATGAGTTGAAATGACAGGCCCTCCATGACAACATGAGACTGCCAAAGAGCAGGGAAATTCTCCTCTTAAGAATGTCCCCAACCTAAACGGTCAAATGATATGAACAGGTAGTTCTCAGGAAGAAATTAAATATAAGCATATGAAAAAGTTATCTAAATCACTATTGATTAGAGAAATGCACATCAAAACAATTCTGAAGCACTACATCTCACCAGTCAGATTGGCTAAGATGACAAAACAGGAAAGTAATGAATGCCGGAGAGGATGTACAAAAATTGGAACACTAATGCCTTGTTGGTGGAGTTGTGAACTGATCCAATCATTGTGGAGAGCAATCTGGAACTATGCCCAAAGGACTATAAAAATATACATACCCTTTGACCCAGCAACACCACCTCTAGGGCTATATTCCAAAGAGAACATACAAGTAGGAGGAGTATCCACATGTACAAAAATATTTGTAGCAGTTCTTTTTGTGGTGACAGAACTGGAAAACAAAGGGATGCCCATCAAGTGGGGGATGGCTGAACAAGTTGGGCTATATGAATGTAATGGAATACTATTGTGCTATAAGAAGGGAGGAGCAGACAGACTTCATAATAACCTGGAGATACTTATATAATCTGATGCTGAGTGAGGAAAGCAGAACCAGGAGAACTTTGTACACAATTACAAACAAATCGTATGTGTGATGACTAACTTGGATAGACTGGGCTCCTCTCAGCAGTACAAAGTTATAAGACAACTCCAAAAGACTCATGATGGAAAGTGATATCCACATCCAGAGAAAGAACTAGAGTCTGAACGCAGACTGAAGTAAACTACTTGCTCTTTCTTGTTTGTGTTTTATTTTGTGTTGTCCCTTCTTTCTATTGTTCACTCCATTATTTATAATCCTTCTTTACAACATGACTAATGTTTAATGTGAAGATATTTCTAAAACCTATATTTGATTGCATGCAGCCATGGAGGAGAGAAGGTAGAAGAGGGAGAGAGAAAAAATTTGGAACTCAAGGGATTGTGGAACTGAATGTTATAAACTAAAATTAAATAAATAATTTTTTAAAAAAATGATGTCCTCACTCAGGGATGGGGAAGAAGCAGGACTTGGATTCAACAGAGCCAGAAGTGAGTTCACCTAACCTATTCCCAGCTGCTTTTCTCCCTTGACCCTCTGAATTCTTCCTCTTGTCTTCAGGAAACTTTAGGTATCACCCACCCAACCCTGATATGGTCATCAAACCCCATGATTGACTCCAGAATAATTTCACTGGGATTTTTTTTTACAATGTTCTTCCTCTGATCTTGTATGAGGAATAGGTCCTTTGGGGTTTTGCTAAAGGGCACATATCACAAGTTGGTATTTTGAAATAAAAAATTATTGCTGCCCTAAAGTCAAGAGACATAGGCAATGATTTCTTGAACCTGGCATCTGAAGCAGCAAGAAATATTTGTGAAGAATCAGGAATTCTCTGGAACAGCTAAAATGTTGTCTCCTTCTTTAGAGTCAGAAGAAAGAAGGGTTTTAGCTTCGTGGGGGTGAGGAAAAGGAAAAAGGGAGACTCCTAGATACAAACAGAACAAGATAGCAAGATAGAGGCTATAAGCCAGGGAAAGCATGTTTGACTCCAATGGTCTGAGCCCCCAGGATGCATGTGTGGCCCAAGAAACTGAACACTGCTCTCTCCAGTCCCACCTCAGTCTCTTGTTGGATGCTCTTAACAATCACATTCAGTATGTCCTTGCCTGTCCTTCCTCACTCCTTATCAGGCAACACAGAATTCATTTTACCATCTCTCATTTCACTAGTGTCAACTATTTCCCCTCTGGATGACAGGGCAGGAGCCTATTAGTGCCAGCTGATTCTTAGTCTAAAATGACAAAAGTCCCCTAAGGGATTACAAGTCCCTTGTGACCAGAGGTGCACAGCTCCACATCCAGAAGCCACCCCTACTCTGTGCTGCCCTTGGCCCAGGGCAATGGAGGCTGAACACTGATGGGCTCTGCTACTTTTCATCTGAACCTTCTTAATCCATAGGAACTTCAATTAAAAGACAGCTTGGTGACACAATGGATAAAGGGCTGGACTTGTAGTCAAGAAGACCTATGTTCAAATCTTGCCTCAGACACTAGCTGTGTGATCCTGAGGAAATCGTGTAACCCTGCTTGCCTCAGGATTTTTCATTTGTAAAATCAGAGAAGGAAATGACAAACACTCCAGGGTCTTTGTCAAGAAAACCCCATACTTGGGTAAGGAGGACTTGGATGGGACTCAACAATGAAAAAATCCTGTTTTCTGATTGAAAGATTTTATTGCCTTAAATTGAAATAGTAGTAGTGATAGCTGCCATTTATATGACATTTATTATGTCTTGAAATATAAATATCTTATTGAGTTATCTATATTGTACCCAGATGTTTTTCTTCAGTTTTCAGAAGTCCTTTTACAGACTCTAATCCTCCATAAAGTGAAAGTCTCTACTGACAATTGGATCAATGTTGGTTAAAAAAAAAACTTTAATCAGATATATCTTCCTTCTTATTTGAAGTATTTTGTTGGCATAGATGGGAATAGAGCTATCCTATTGACAGAGAGCAATGCTTTTTTATTCTCATTTTTTTTTATTTAATAGGAATTTTTTCCAATTATATGTAAAGATTGTTTCCAATATTCATATCTGTAAAATTTTGAGTTCCAGATGTTTCTCCCTTCCTCTATCCTCAAGACAGCAAGCAATCTGATATAGGCTACATATGTATAATCACGTTAAACCGATTTCCACAGTAGTCAGGCTTTGAGAGAAGAATCAGAACAAAAGGGAAAAATCGTGACAAAGAGCAAAAAAAAGTGAAAGTAGTAAGCTTGACTCTGCATTCAGACTCCATAGTTCTTTCTCTGGATGTGGATAGCATTCTCCATCATGACTCTTTTGGAATTGTCTTAGATCATTGTATTGCTGAGAAGAGCCAAGTCTGTCATAGTTAATCATCACACAGTGCTGTTGTTACTATGTAAAAGGTATGATTGACAGCAAGACTAAATAGATGAGAGTAAATCACTAGATCTGTAGACCTCACATCAATGTTAAGAGAATGATGACATAAGTATTATTAGCCCTGTGGCTTGAAGAGGAAACTGAGTCTAAAAGAGAAGTAGTGATTTGCTCATGAACAATGCCACAAAGAAGCCCCCAAAGGAGAGAAAAGACTGGCAGCCACCGGATTGGACATTAGGAGGCCATTGGTGCCCTTTGAGATAGCTAACAATTTCACTAGCACACCCTTTGGGGTGACATTAAACCTAATTAGTTAATTTAGGTCTCTTAAATAAAAAAAAATACTTATGCCAGGAATTACTGGGAGATAAAATTTTAATAAAAACTAAAAAAATAGTGATACCTGAGATGGCCAGGCAGCTCATTGAATAGAGCACAGCCCGTGGAGTCAGGAAGACCTGAGTTCAAAACTGACCTCAGACACTTCATAGTCAACTAGCCATCTGACCTTGGGCATGTCACTTAACCCCAATTGCCTTGCTTTCCCTCCTCTAAAAAAAAAAAAAGAGGAAGATCTCAGGTGTTGGGGGTGGTTGCTAGGTGGCATAGTGAATAGAGCACCAGCCCTGGAGTCAAGAGGACCTGAGTTTGAATGCCTCAGACACTTAACACAAACACTAGCCACGTGACCTTGGGCAAGTCACTTAATCCCAATTGCCCTACCTTCCCCTCTGAAAAAAAAAAGTATACCTGTTAACAACAAATTATGGTCTATAAAGCACTTAACACACATCTCCTTTGAATATCACAACAACACTTTATAATGCAGACTTCAGAAGTGATAGAAACTGAGACTCAAAGAATTTAAGCCTAGTTATGGTCTAGGGTTCCATAAATAATTAATAGTATAGGGAGTATTCCATCCCCTCTTAAATGACTCCAAGTCCACTGTTACTCAGGGAAGAAGAAGTACTTTCCCTACTGATGAATATTATTGATGCACACAACCCTCTTGCTCATTCAAACCTTTGTAATCTGGCTTTTGATCTCACCATTCTACTTATTTCTCACGACCTTTTCTTAATCTGCATCATTTCTCATCTATCTGTTGCATTTGACATCATTGACCAGCCATTCCTAAATTGTCTCTCCTCTCTGAGTTTTCATGGCAATATTCTTTCCTATCTCCCTTCTCCTTCTCAGAAAAATATTTATGCCTCTTTTTGTGATTGCAAAGAATATCAATCCAAAAGGAAGCTCATAAATTAGGGAATGGCTGAACAACTTGTGGCATATAAATTGTGCTGTGAGAAATGATGAAGGAGGGGATGGCAGTGTAGAAGCAGGAAAAGTACATGAGCTCCCCCCATAACCACCTCAAATACCAAGAAAATATGACTCTATATGACAAATTTTAGAGCTCCAGAACCCAGAAAGTGACAGAGAAACAAATCTTCTGCTGAAGGCAGCCCAAAAGGCAGACAAGAAGGGTTCACTACAGCACACTGAGAGCTGAGCCCAGCCCTGCATGAGCCTGGGTTTTAGCCCCAGGGCAGCCAGGACCAGCCTCAGCTGGAGCATTCAGGAGAGTGGATCACTGGTAGCTGTGGTGATTTCCAGAATTATCAACCCATAAATGCCAAAGACAAAGTGAAAGGTCAGTAAAACTCGGCTGAATTTGGGGGGGACAGAAGAGTTGGTCTGGCCCTCTGCCCCAAGAGCCAGAAGTGGCAGAAGCAGTGGCCATGCAGCCACCTCCATGTGGCTGCTTCAGAGCTCCCAGCCTCCAGATTTCAGTGGGGCCAAGTGATCATTCAGAGGCTAAGTGCTCTTGCCTTAACCTGCCTGGATCGGGATTGTAGTCTTGGGTGGTGGTCCTGAGTTGTGTGACCAGTGAGCCAAAGCTGGTGGAAGCTGTAGAGATGGTAGGCTACTAATAGCTCCAGCAGCTGTGAAAACCCTAATGATTTGGGGCAAAGCTCTCCTCTCTGGAAGCAGAGTTCTACAGTGGCAAAGAGCTCAAAAGTCAAGTTAATTGACTGGCAACATGAGCAGGCAAATGAAGCAAAGCAAGCACAGCAATCTAACTTTAGATTCCTTTTTGGGGGACAAAAAGAATCAAAACATGGAACAGGAGGAAGACAACACAGTCAGAATTCTTGCAGCAAAAACTTCCAAGAAAAATATGAATTGGTTACAGGCCATAGAGGAGCTTAAGAAGGATTTTGAAAACCAAACAAGAGAAGTGGAGGAAAAATTGGGAAGAGAAATGAGAATGACGCAAAAAAATCATGAAAAGAGAGACAACAATCTTACTGAAGAAAATAACACCTTAAAAAATAGACTAACTCAAATGGCAAAAGAGGACCAAAAACCCAATGAGGAGAACAATGCCTTAAATAGCCAAATTTGCCAGATGGAAAAAACATCTCAAAAGCTCACTGAAGAGAATAATTCCTCACGAATTAGAATGGGGCAAATGGAAGCAAATGACTCTATGAGAAATCAAGATAGCATTAAACAGATCCAAACAATGAAAAAATAGAAGGCAATGTGAAATATCTCATTGAAACACAATACTGACCTGGAAAACAGATCCAGGAGAGACAATTTAAAAATTATTGGACTACCTAAAATGATTAAAAAAAAAAAGAACCTAGGAATCATTCTTCAAGAAATTCTCAAGGAAAATTGCCCTGATATTTTAGAACCAGAGGGCAAAATAGAAATCAAAAGAATTCACCAGTCACCTCTTGAAAAAGATCCCAAAAAGAAAACTCCTAGGAATGTTATAGCTAGGTTCCAGAGTTTCCTGATAAAGGAGAAAATATTACAAGCAGCCAAGAAGAAACAATTTGAATATTGTGGAACCACAATCAGGATAACACAGGTTCTAGCATCTTCTACATTAAGGGATCAAAGGGCCTGGAATATGATATTTGGGAGATCAAATGAGCTAGGATTAAACCCAAGAATCACCTACCCAGCAAAACTGAGGATAATGTTTCAGGGGAAAATATGGTCATTGAATGAGGTGGAGGACTTTCAAGCTTTCTTGATGAAAAAAACAGAGCTGAATAGAAAGTTTGACATTCAAATACAAGAAGCATGAGAAGGTAAACAGGGAAAAGAAATCATAAGGAACTTATGAAAGTTGAACTATTTAATTGCCAACATGGAAAAGTAACAATTGTAATTGATGAAACTTTTCTCAGTATGAGGATAGGTGAAGGGAATACAAATGTATATATATATATGTATACATACACATATGTCTATATAGGAGGGTATATATGCGT
The DNA here is from genome assembly GCA_028627135.1 of Pseudochirops cupreus. Classification (NCBI taxonomy): domain Eukaryota; kingdom Metazoa; phylum Chordata; class Mammalia; order Diprotodontia; family Pseudocheiridae; genus Pseudochirops; species Pseudochirops cupreus. The sequence goes on along the minus strand of JAQQSU010006196.1, from coordinate 6,366 downwards.
ATGAATACACATGTGAGTGTGTGTATATATGCGCACAGGTATACATAGACAGAGGGCATAGGATCAATTGAATAAGAAGGAATGATATTTTAAAAAGGTGAAATTGAGAGGTGGGAGAGGAATAGAATGAGAGGAAACAGGGAAAGACAGAATGGGGTTAATTATCTGATATAGAAGAGGCAAAGGATAACTGTTACAATGGAGGAGAAGAACAGGAAGGCAAAAGGGAATGGGTCAACCTTACTCTCATTTAATTTGCCTTAGGGAAAGAATGACATATACTCTAAATTGGATATCTTGCCCTATAGGAGAGTAGGGGGGAAAGGGATGAGAGGGGGGACAATGGTGGGGAGAACAGGTTGGGGGGAGGGTTGTTAGAAGCATACACTTTTGTAAAGGGACAGGGACAAAGTAGAGAATAGAACAAGTGGGGAGCAGGATAGGATGGAGGGAAATATAGTTAGTCTTTCACAATATGTCTATTGTGGAGATGTTTTGAGTAACTACACATATAGTGCCTGTATTGAATTGCCTGTCTTCCCAGTGGGGGTGGGGGATAAGAAGGAAGGAAAAGAATCTAGAATTTAAACTTTTAAAATCAAATGTTTAAAAATATATATTATTATTTATTTACATGCAACTGGGAAATAAGTTATACAGGCACTGGGGTAGGAAGATCCATCTTGCCATAACGGAAAGTCAGAGGGGTAATGGGGGAGGATATAGGAGAGAGCAGATTGGGGGAGGGGGTATACAATAGAATCACTATTTTGGCATGATGGGTAGGGGAAAGATGGGGAGAAAATTTTTTAACTCAAAATCTTGTGGCAATGAATGATGTAAACTAAAAATAAACGAATGTTAATTATTTTAAAAATAGAAAATAAAAAAAGAAGAGAAGTATGGATAAATTCCGTAAGAACTAATGTTCTGCCAAAGGTTTAGCAAACAGCTAGCATGGGTTTCAGAGAAAGTTCATGATCCCTCATCTAAGGTATCTTTAAGAAGAGGGCAGATTTAATTCGCTAACATGACAAAACAGGAAAATGATAAATGCTGGAGAAGATGTGGGAAAATTGGAACACTAATGCATCGTTGGTGGAGTTGTGAACTGATCCAACCATTCTGGAGAGCAATTTGAAACTATACCCAAAGAGCTATAAAAATGTGCATACTCTTTGACCCAGCAATACCATTTCTGGGGCTGTATCCCAAAGAGATCATACAAGTGAGAAAAGGACCCGTATGTACAAAAATATTTATAGCAACTCTTTTTGTGGTGGCAAAGAACTGGAAATCAAGGGGATGTCTATCAATTGGGGAACAGCTAAACAAGTTGTGGTATATCAATGTAATGTAATACGAGGAGCAGACAGATTTCATAGTAACCCGGAGAGACTTATATAAACTGATGCTGAGTGAGGGCAGCAGAACCAGGACAACGTTATACACAGTTACAGACACATTGTATCTGTGATGACTGCTTTTGGTAGACTGGGCTCCCCTTCACAGTGCAAGGTTATAAGACAACTTCAAAGGACTCCTGATTGAAAAGGCTACCCACATCTAGAGAAAGAATTATGGAGCCTGAATGCAGATTGAAGCAAATTACTTGCCCTCTCTCTTTTTTGTTTTGTTTTGTTACTTCTTTCTTGTTATTCATTCCACTGGTTATAATTCTTCTTCACAACTTGGCTAATATTTAATGCAAAGGTATATGTAGAACCTATATTGGACTGCATGCCACCATGGGGGGTGGAAGGGGAGAGAAAATTTGGAACACAAAAACTTGTGGAACTGAAAGTTGTAAACTAATAGTAAATAAGTTTTTTTTAAAGAAAAAAAAGAAACGATGAAGGAAATGGTCTCAGAGAAGAAGACTTGGGAAGACTTGCATGAACAAAGGCAGTGCGATGATAAGAATAACAAGAACAGTTTCTACAACAGCAACAATATGGTCAAGACAAACAACTCTGAAAGAATTAGAAACTCTAATTAGCTCACTGACCACAATTTCAGAGGACTAATGATGAAACATCCAACCCACCTCCTAATACAGAGGCGAAATACTCAGAGCGAAGAATGAAACATACAATAAGGGGAGACTTCAATATATTGCCTGCTGAGTTACACAAATCTAACTAGAAAAAGAAAAAGAAACCGGTTAGGTACATGAATAGGATTTTGAAAAATGAACTCTGATGGATCTCTGACAATAACTGAATGGGAATACAAATATACATTTCTTAATTGTTTATAGTACATTCACTAAGATTGTCCATGTGATAGGACATAAAACCCTTGTGAATGCAAGAAGTGGAGAAATATTTAACACTTTGAATGACCACAATGCAATTACATAAAAAAAGGAAAAACTGAAGAAAGAATTGAAAATTAATGGAAGATTGATAGCAGAGGAGGAAAGAGGAAAGTTCAACTTCCTCACCACAATTCCACGAAGATTCATAGAACACATCCCACCAGGATGCTTCTGTAAAAATCACAGTAAGTCAGTTTTCCAGCCCAAGTCAGTATGAGGAGACAGACTGAGACGTGTGAGAACAATGGGAAAAAGTTCAGATTCATGAATTCTGGAAGATATAATGAGTAAACAAGTGAGAGGTTCAAAACAATTAATACGAGTGATTGTGAATACATAAAATTTAAAAGTATATTACAATCAAAGGCAACTCATCTAAAATTAAAAGAGAAGTAAATAACTGGGAAAAATACTTGGAGCAAATTTCTCTGATAAAAAGCTTTCCTTTCTAAGTTTGAACAAATCGTGCCTCAGTTGATAAATGGTCAAAGGCTGTAAATGGTCAGCACTCAAAAGGGAAAAGATCAAAACTAGCTAGAAACATATGAAAAAATGCTCCAAATCACCAGAAATTAAAATTTACTTCAAAGCAAATCTGAGACTCTATGACCATATGCAAAAGCATAAAAACCTCATGAAGGAGAAAAAGAACAGAAGTGTTAAGTACATTTTTAAATGTCCACATTGCAATAAAAACCCTACCCAATAAAGAAACATTAAAAGGGGGGTGGGGAGGAAATGGATTTCTCAATTGAGATTTTTCAATGATTAAATCAGGCAATTCTAATTCTGCTCCATCTTAGCTCCAGTGCTTCCATACTGGCTCTTAATTCTTCCAGATGCAGAGAAATAAAATCATCCACAAGATACCACTTCAAATACCTGGAAACCAGCTAGGATGTCTTCACTAAGGATTCACTTTTCCTCCCAGGCTAACCTTACATAGTTCTTTCAGCCATTCTTCATATAGCATGATCTCCAATTTTTTCAGCATCCTGGTTATCTCCTCGGGGTATGCCTCATTCTATCAATGTCCTTTCTAAAATGTAGCATCCACAATTTTCACACAATATTCCAGATGCCTAATCAGGCAAAGACAGAGGGTGACCAATATATACCTCATTTTCAATGCTTCCTCTCTTTCTTAATGAAGCTTAAGTTTGCAGACCACTCTCTAAAATTGTAAGTTACAGTGCAAGAGATGGATGTGAAGTGGTAGCAGTTTCCACAAGGGTAATATACCAATAAAATTACAATTTTGGTTATTTTAAAAATGTTCATTAGCTTTTTTTAAATGTCAAATGACAATGCTCACGTGTCTAGCTGGCATACTGTGCCCTCTCTTTCTTAAGTGATCTTTTAACTGTTTTATTCAGAAGTTAATGGACGGTGAAAAAGACATAACCATGTGCAAAGTACAACATAGAGGATTATATTTCCTTTATGTACAGCATCTTTTTTTAAAGTATTTAATTCAATGTTTCTTTCAAAGTTGTCTTGTTTGTTTTTTTCTGTACTTTCTTCAGTTATATTCTCTCTCTTTTTTCAAGAGACTGGCTTTTCCTATCTCACCCAGGCTGGAAGTACAACAGTGACTCATGGGCCTGATCCCATTGCTGATTGGAACAGAAACTGCCTTTGGGAATAAGTCAGGTCTTCTCATTTGTTAGCTAATGGTCTAGAAAGATGTTTTGAACCTTAAAAATAATTTCTAGCAGGAGATCTAGCCTCAGTCTTGGATCTCAGGATCTGTCTACACCATGCATACATTCAGGTATGCTTTCATTTTCAGCCTGTATGTCCAACTGGTTGTCAAGCTAACTACTTTAGTGCAACTGAGGGAGGGATGGAGCCAAGAAGGTAGAGTAGAAGTACAAACTTGGCCTGAGCTCCTGCTCCAATCACTTCCAATACACATAAAAAAAATGACTCTAAAATGTTAGAGCTACAGAACCCACAGAGAGAAACAAATCTCCCATTGAAGGCAGCCTGGCAGGCCAACAGGAAGGGTCTATAGCACTGAGCGGGGAGCCATGTGGAGCCCCATGTGAGCCACATGGTTCTGGCCCCAGGACAGCACAAACAGCTGTGGCCAGAGCAGACTTCAGGAGAGTGAATCAGCAGCAGCTATGAGGATTTCCAGACTCCTCAACCCATAAATGCCAAAGGCAAAGTAAAAGGTCAGTGTGGAGCTCTGTTGGAATAGGTGGGAATGGAAGAGCACAGTCAGGCTACCATCTCTGGGGTGAGAAGCAGCAGAGCTGTGGTGGCTGCAGTGTATGGCTGCCACAGGAGCTCTGTGTCTGCAGAGTGTAGGGGGACCAAGAAACCATTCAGAGGGTAATGGCTCTTGCTTTAATCTGCTTGGATCTAGACCGTGGTCTTGGGTGGTGGTCCTGGGGTGTGTGAACAGTGAGCCAGAGCTTGTAGAGGTTGTAGAGAGGGTGCCCTCCTAATAGCTCCACAGCTCTGAAAACCCTGCAATTTGGGACAATGCTCTCTCCATTCTGGAAGCAGAGTTCTACTGTGGCAAATCACAAGTCAAATAATTGGCTGGCAATATGAGAGAGCAGAGGAAGCATAAACAGACCATAGAATCCTTTTGTGGGGACAAAAAGACTCAAAGCATGGAATGGGAGAAAGACAACAAAGTCATAACTCCTGCATCAAAAGCCTCCAAGAAAAATATGAATTGATTACAGGCCATGGAGGAGCTCAAGAAGGATTTTCAAAATCAAGTAAGAGAAGTGGAGGAAAAAATTGGGAAGAGAAATGAAAATGATGCAAGAAAATCATGAAAAGCAAGTCAACAGCCTACTAAAGTAGACCCAAAAATACACTGAAGAAAATAACACCTTAAAAAATATTAACTCAAATGGCAAAAGAGGCCCAAAAAGCCAATGAGAAGAATGCCTTAAAAAGCCAAATTTGCCAGATGGAAAAGGATTTCAAAAATTCACTGAAGAGAATAACTCCTTCAAAATTAGATTGGAGCAACTGGAAGCTAATGGCTGTATGAGAAATCAAGATACTATACAAAAGATCCGAACAAATGAAAAAATAGAAGGCAGCATGCAACTGAGGGAGAACTTCTCCCTTATCCCTGAACCTCCTTGAAAGGATAAGGAAAAGCTCCTTTTAGGACTTGAAACTTGAATTGACCCCTGAAGCCATCAGCACTCCATGGGTGTGTATATAGATGTGTTTTCACACACACAGAGCACTACTACTAACCCCCTACCCCAACACAAACATATATATCCTGACACCACCATCACCACCCATCACTCACTGCTGGGATAAAATACACTCTAGTGATAGGTGTGAGCAAAGGAATAAAAAGAAGATAGGACAAAAGGAAGAGCATGGCTAGTTGCTAGATTATAGAATAGAACAAGGGAGTTACCTTGCATTAGCATCAGAAATCAGGCTGAAATCAGCTTGCAGGACTCTGAATGACATTGTATTTATACTTGACTTGCTAAGCAATGGGAAGCCCCTGAAGGGTTTTAAATAGAGAAGTAACTATCCCATGAAGACCTTTAGCAAAATGGCTCTGGCAGATGCTTGAAGGATATAATGAAGAGGGATGAAGCTCTGCCCAAGTAAGGAAAGATGGGTGGGGCTGTCTGTAGAAGATGTACCCAATCTTATCAAAAACTCCAGGGGTCTTCAGACTGGACCTGAGGGAAAATTATTCAGACACCAGATGACCTTGACCTTGAAGCCCAAGCTTACTCCAACCTTTGGGGAAAGGATTGGTAGGGAAAAAAGACACTAACTCAAGACTAAAATGACTTTTATCTGTGGCAACTGAATTCTCCAATCAGCTTCTTTCTTTTTTTTTTTATGGGTAATTATTCATTTTATTAGCTATGGCTAGTGAGTAATTAATAAAAGGATGGTCATTTGGTCATCTCTTGTGAACCAAAGAGAGATCATGGCCTATTGACACTTATGTGTCCTTGGAAGAGTGGGTGTTCCTGACAGATGGCAATCAACTCTTATTGATTAACAATAAATGAAAGAATGAATATTATGATGAG
>JAQQSU010006195.1:0-13588 GCA_028627135.1 Pseudochirops cupreus | reverse complement strand
TTGCGAACCTTGTTATGAACCTTTACTATTGCTTTGTGAAGTGAGGTTTGCTTGATCCAGAAGTACTTCTGCAAAGTTTCCACAAATGTTGCTTTGAAACATTTCTCAATCTTCTTCGTGGACTCTGAGAACATAGATCTATTGTTTTATTTAATTATTACTGTTTTTGTTATTTAACACTCAACTTTTAAGTTTTATATAAAAATATTGAAACAAGTTTCTATCTTACTGTTTATACTTGTTTTATACTTATTGTATCAGCAATGCAGCATTCACAATGCCTACAGTGTGCTGATATGGTTATTAATCACAAAATATAACAGGCTCTCTACATAAGAAATATAGCTAGAGCATTCATTTAAATATCAGAAAACTGAGTCCCCAAACCAGAAAGTCAAAGCCAACACAGTAGTTATGAAGTTGGCACATGTAGTTAAAGTAGTAAACCCCCACATTCTCAAGCCTTCAAAACAGGACAGGCTACCTCAGGCACAGATCCTCCTCTCCTCACTCACACAACTGCTGAGCGTCCAGGCAGCTTGCTCCCAGCAGCTCTGGCCCCTGCAGTTCCAGTCCCTGGCAGTCCTCAGCAGGAGTCCTTAGCAGAGATTCTGGCTGGCTCAAAGAAAAAGGAGTTTGCGCCGCAACCACAGCTGCTGCCTCTGCCGCTGCTTCCAGTCAGCACTGCACAGAGACTAGCTTGGTTCCAGCATTCTCTTGCTCCACCCCTTCCTGCTACGTCAGCAAGTTCAAGGGGCATAGATGATCTTCAAATCCCAGTGTCATTACACTTATACAGGTGCATAAAATTATTACCTTTTCTAAGTTGTATGAAAATGTTGACATAGAAGGTCATTTTCTATGGATTCCTTGAAAATAACTGATACAATCTGCATGGAATGACTGGGATGGTGTATACTTCTTTCTTTTCCTACATAATTTTTATTTCTGCTGCCCTCTTTTTATTTTGAGTATAAGTTTGGAAGTTATGAGTACTCATCATGACCTTAACTGTAAAAAAATCATTGCTCTTTAATTTTGATGGGTCAGTGTTATATATAGGCTATCACAGGCAACAGTTCTCTCTCTAATAAAGTTACAATTGCAATAAATTTGATCTGTTGCATCCTTAGTGCTATTTTAGGCTTAAATTTCCATGAAAAATCTATAGCTAGATTCTGTAGTTGGTTGAACCTTGTCAGGAAGAGCAGAGTTTATTCTTACTCGGACACATAGTAACTGTGTGACCCTGTACAAATCACTTAACTTTTCTCAGCCTCAGTTTTTTCACATTTAAAATAGGGATAAAAGCACCTACTTCACAAGATTGTTGTGAGGTTCAAATGATATTGCATATGTGTGTATATACATGTGAACATATACATACATAAGTAGACAGATAAAGTCCTCTGAAAACTTTAAAGCTCTCTATGCAAAACATTATTGTTGTTCAGCTTTTTCAATGGAGGTCAGATTAAAAAGAATCCTGGGACAGGTCACTCTCCTGCAATTATTTCATTCACATTTAATATGAATGAAAGTATGAGGACATAAGCTCATTTTCTGAAGATACTCTGAAAGCATCCTTGATATAACTCCATTAGCAGATGGGACAAATGGGATGACATATTCCTCATCCTGTTCCCATGTGATTTTGGTCTCCCTATCCAGCTCTACACTTTAAAAATATGTCATTCCATATTGCTTAGAGGCTGACATTTTTTTGCAATGGCATCATCTATTAAATTTTTATGAATCATTGCTATATCATGCCAATTATGAACAATAGTTTTATTTATGATAATAATAAAGTTGTGGGGTAAATTATTAGTTATGTTCCCCAGGACATTTTAAGGTTTGTATTTGTAGGATAGGTGATGTTATCTGTCTATCCATGGGAGTGATCCTGTATTGTATAATTCTAGTCACCAGGTTATGAATTGATAGGTGGTCAGTGGGTGCCAAATTTTTACATTCTGCTGTGATGTATTTGTACAGTGTCCAGCATTTCCTTGCATACTCTACATTATCATTACATTCAGGCTCCTTAAGAATAACCTTTCTGCTGATTCTGGGGGCAATGACCTAATGCTGTAGTCACTAAACCCTTCCATTTGACAAAAATTGTGTAATTTCAGTCATTTATTTGATCCTTTTTTGTTGAAATTTGGATATTGATGAACCTGTTGAATACAATCAGAGGTCCTTACTTCATAGGTTAAGTAGAGGTAAGCCACTTTCATTTGTGTTCTTTCAACAAATCTAAAAGTGTGTACCTGTTATCAGCCTCTCCTGTTTCTCAGTGAAGAGATAACTGCATGTTCCAAAATTTTTTCTATTGATTTTTGAATGCTTATTAATTTTATTCTTTCTTTATTACATGCAAGTATTCATTTTTCTATAGTTACTTTAGGAGAAGGCTGGTCTCTAGGTTTTGTTAATAATGTATTGTGATTTGTGGGATTTATTGGAATGTTTTCTTATTAACTAGTTATTTAATTCTTGTCTTTCTTTTTCTCTCTCAGGTAGTCAAATAAAATCTCCCATTCTCCCCTCCCCATGAACTTATTTGGTTCATTAGTTTGATTTCATTTTCTGAACTTTTTTCTAAAAATGTTTCTTTACCTCATTCTTTTCATTATTTATCTTATTTTTTGTCCATTCTTATTTTTATTGTTTGTTTCAGGACTGTTTATCTATTCCTTCTTTAGTTTTTGTATTCATTATGGAGCTATATCTTCTAACTCTTTTGGATTCCTTCATCTATACAGTTTCTATATAATGATCTTGTAGCTTATGCCCAATGACCCATGTCTTTTCAGTCAGACCTAATTATTAGAAATATCCATTCCTGCAGGTGATAGAATATTACCCCAATATAAGAATTTTCCTATGTTCCCAGGTTCCTGTTTGTTCAATATCTAGTTGATTTTTGTCCTGCCTGTGGTATAAAGCCAAACAAAAGTAAAGCTTTCCAGAGGACTCCTGCTATGAACATCTTTTCAAGGTTCTGATTACACAATATAGTGAACTCTCTATTTTTCAATAACAAGTCAGAGCAAAACATTCGCAGAAAACAAAGTACAGCATTCAGAATGTTATACCTTCACAACTTATCACTGAAATGGCCACATAGTTTTCACCAAAGTGGTCATACAGGGTTTTGTTTTGTTTTGTTTTTGCTTTTTGGAGGGAAATTGGGGTTAAGTGACTTGCCCCAAGTCACATGGCTAGTAAATGTGTCAAGTGTCTGAGGCTGGATTTGAACTCAGGTCCTCCTGATTCCGGGGCCAGTGCTCTATTCGTTGTGCCAACCAGCCACCCCTGGTCATGTAGTTTTAAGCAAGAGATAATAATCATTTAGTAAATCCTTAATTCAGTCACTCTTAAGGAGGCAAGCCTCCTTAATTGACACAAAGGTCAAAGTCCTCCACCCATGGGGTGTAATTAAGTTACAATATCATCAGTCACTATTAAGTACCCTCTTAAGAGGTAGTGGAAAATACAAAGGCCATTCACCCTTAGGTCACAAGTAAGTTACAATGTCATCTATCATCATTAAATACCTAAGGAGAGGTATTTTTCATCTTGACTTGAGGCAGGCTCTCAGCTTCTATGGTTCCTCTTCCATGGTCCCAGCTCCTACCTGAGTCCACCAAAGTGCCACCTGGGTTCAAAGGCAGGCAGCTCCCAGTTCCTTGTCCAGTTCTTGTTCCATTTTGAAGCTCACAGTGTCCAATCCTCCTCAAGTCCTTCACAGTTTCTGTTCCTGGGAATAGAAAACTTAACAGAGCCACAACAATATCTACACATATCAAGCTTAGCAGAATTACAACAATATTCACACACATGATTGGCACTATCATCTTAATTCACTTTCTGCCTGTGAAATCAACATAGACCCAAAACAGACAGAGTAACAACACCAGTCATGCTTCTTTTGGCAGCTCCAGCTGGTACTCAGAAGCTCTTAGCAGAAGTTTTTGCTAGTTCTCAGAAGAAGCTCTGCCACCATAAGCTACATTCGCAGAATCAAAATAGATTTCTCCAGCTTGGGCCTCTCCTCCTCAGCTTCCACATGGCTTGCTCCAAGAAGTTCTGACTCTCTAGCTTGTGCTTTTCCTTATATAATGTATTAGCTCCTCCCTGTTCCAGCCCCTTCCTGTTACATCAGGAAGTCCATCCCACTGTGGGAGTCACAAGTTCTGGGTCTTAATACTTGACATAAATGTGAGCTTGGAACTAAGTGCTAAGTACCTGTTAGCTTGCCAATACAAGTGAATCTTCAAATTCCATTAGTATTACATGCCCTGCCCAGTTTCTGTAAAACCTCTTCTGGGTGTCATTTGTTCCTAGGAGCTCTGATTTCCACTTCTCTTGAAACAGTCTCTTTAAATACCAAATCCCTTCTTATTATATCCATATTAAAGTCCTCTTTTCCCCCTTTTATTGTGAGTCAGTCATTAAACATTTATTAAATGCATGCTGTGTGCCAGGTGCTGTGCTAAGTGCTAGAGACACAAATATGGTGTATGCACACACATGCCCACACACACACCCAGAGAGAGAGAGAAAGAGAGAGAGAGTGTCTTTCTGAGGAGTTTATAATCTGGTAGCAAAAGACAATACACAAAAGGAAGCTGAAAAGGGAGGAGAATGAGTCTGAGGAAGAAAATACTTAGCATACTGGCATGGTTGTCTATACTTTGTATTTGAAGAGCACCATCACAACAGGAAGGTGATACCATGACTTGCAAGTGAATTGGAATTATGTGAAGGATGGCTGTGCAAGGTGACCAGCCTCACTTTCTCCTCTGGAGCCATAGCCCAGTCCAAGAAGTACAAGTTATCAGGAAATGAAGAGATGGCTAATCTAAGAATTCTTTTCAAATGGAGGCTTTGGAAAGACTTCTTTGTTTGACTCTTCATGCCTTCAATCAATCTGGGAGAGGATACTGAGAGTACAGAGCGAGAAATACCAAACCTGATCTTGCAGGATGATGCATTTCTGAGATGTGTTTCCCTCAGGTCATGGGTGGAATCCAGTGCAAGGAGTGCAAGGTGGTAGGAAATGAAAAGGTGACTTTTAGATTTATAGATTCTTTCTTTCCACATGGAAAGTGGTGCCCCTCTCATTGCTGAAACAAGATTTCTCATTTTCTTTCCCATTTCAGTCCCTCCCTTTGCCTTCTCACCCATTCTTCTGTAAGATGTAGGCTTTTTTTCTTCCAGAGAGAATAGGATTTTTTCCTGTGTTGGAAAACTTTGACTTGATTTTGGCATATCACCCATTCCCCTTTGTCATTTTCCTCCTTTTTGCCCTTTTATTCACCCTGCCATTTTCCACTGTCATTTCACAAAATGTATTCATCACCTCTAGGCAAGATGTTATGAGGAAGATGGTAGAGTAGGTCAGAAAATTACTGGCTCTCCCAATTTCTCCAACAAAAAAAAGACCATTTCCTCAAAGTGAACATAGAGCAACAGAAATAAATAAAAGTCAGAGCAAAGTAGTTTCCCTCCTAAGATAACTTTAGAGGACCTCAGGAAAGACCCTACTTCCTGGGCAGAGCAGAAATTCCACCAATGAAGAAGAAATACCTCTAGGCAGACTCCATTGAATTAACAATGAATAAATCCTGGGAACAACTGGATAGGGCCTCACTTTCCCTTACCCACATTGTTAGGGAGAGACAGCAGAGCAGGGGAAGATTGAAGAATAATTTTACAAGAAATTATGAAGGAAAATTGCCCTGAAGTTTTAGAATGATGGACTAAAATAGAAATAGAAAAAAATCTGCCAGTCACTACCTGAAAGAGATTTCAGGGTGAAAACTTATAGGAAAATATCACAAGCAACAACAAAACTAATTTAAATACCATAGCTCTATAACCAAGATCACACATTCAAACATCATAGGTCTTAGAATGTAATATTTTTAAGAGCAAGAGAGCTGCAGCTGTGACTAAAAATAATTTATCCGGCAAAGTTGAGTATATTCCTAAATTATGGGATTATAAACTGAACTGAAAGACTTTCAGTTTTTTGTACCTTTTCTACCAAAAGCAGCAGAATTCAATGGAAAATTAGATATATAATATTCTGGAGAAATATTAAGGTAAACTTTAAAGACCAATTATAAGGGACTTAATAAAGTCACACCGTTTACTTCTTCAATGGAAAATATTATCAGGACTCTTAAGACAGCCATCATTACTTGGGTAGTTTAAAAGAAAGGCTAGGGCTGAATTAAGTAAAATGGGTTGATTCTAAAAAACAAAATTGGACAGGGAGAGATCAAAAGGAACAATTATCTCATACAAATGAGGTGTGAAAGGAAGCACTGATATAGAAGAAGCAAGTAGGGGTGGAGGGCTGGTATTACTAGAACCTTACTCTCATTGGAATTAGGTTAAAGAGGTAATGCCATATATATTTAAAAGGGTATAAAAGTCTTATAAATTTATAAAGAAATAAGAGGGCAAAGAGATAGGATAAAGGAGGGACTTTTAGAAAGGTGTGTAGATTAAGAATTAGGAGAGTGTGGAGAAGGTAAGCGAGGAACTTTAAGGAATAGGAGGGCAAGGTAATGGTTAGAAGTAAATTAGACTTGTAAGGAAGGATGGAGTAAACAAAACTAGAAGGATAAAGAGTGAGGGAAAATAGGATGGAGGGAAATAGACAACTAGTAATTATAACTTTGAATATGAATGGGGATGAATTTACCCATAAAACAGAAATGGATAGTAGAATGGATTGAAAAATCAGAATGACTATGTAATTTACAAGAAACAATTAAAAATGAGTGATACACAGTTAAATTAAAGAGCAAGAGTAGAATTTATTATGCTTCAGTTGATGTAAAAAAAAAGCAAGGATAGATCAATCATTATCTCAAAGTTAAAGCTAAAGTAAATTTAGTTAACAGAGACAAAAAAAAGATACAACACTGTGTGTCACCTGTATGCAATATTGTTTTAGAAATGCCAGCAATAGCAACAAGAGAAAAGAAATGGAAGGAATCAGAATGGGAAATAGGTAACAAGCTATCTCTTTTTGCAGATTATATGATGATATATTTGGAAAATCTTAAAGATTCAACAAAAAAATTAGTTGAAACAGTTAATAGTTTTAGCAAAGTACTAGGATGTAAAATAAACCCACATAAATCATTAGCATTTTTATATATCACCAACAAAACCCTGCAAGATGAGATAGCAAGAGATAACTCAATTAAAATAACTATTGACAGATAAAACAACTGAGAATATCTGCCAAAACAATCCCCAGGAACCATACGAACATAATTATAAAACATTTTTATACAAATAAAATAAGATTTAAATAATTAGAGAAATATTAATTTTTCATAAGTAGGCAACAGCAATATAGTAAAAATGTCAATTTTACCTAATCTTAGTCGTCCCAATTTCAATGTCATCCCGATTAAATTACAAAAAAAGTTGTTTTTTTTTTACTGAATTAGAAAAAATATCAAAATATCAATATTCATTTGGAAGAGCAAGAATTTCAAAGAAACTAATGAAAAATATAAAGGAGGGGATTCGGCAGTAACAAACCTCAACTATTTTGTAAGGCAGTAAATATCAAAACTATATGGTATGGCTAAGAAATAGAATGGTAGATCAGTGGAACAGAGTAGATATGCAATTCCCAGTAATAAATGATTATAGTAACCTTGTGTTTGACAGATTTAAAGATTTCAGCTTTTGGAATATTTGGCAATATTTGGTAAAAATTGTTGGAGTTCGAGGGGATGCCCATCAACTGGGGAATGACTAAACAAGTTGTGGTATGAGATTGTGATGGCATACTACTGCACTATGAGGAACAATGACCTGATTGATTTTAGGAAAATATGGGAAGACTTGGATCTGTGAATGAAGATACTATCCACCTCCAGAGAAAGAACTCACAATTACAAGTCTATACAGTATGTTTTATACATACTTAGATGTGTGTATGCATTTTCATATTTAATTTTGGTCTTCTCTAGGGTGAGATGGAGAGGGAGGGAAAACATGTGCACAGCTCAGAACAAAAGAAAACTTAGAAGGAAGCACAGAAAAGCTCAATAGCTTTGAAAATAATGTGTAGTATTTATTACACAGCTGTTGTTTTTTAAGTAAGCAGTGTGAAATAGAAACTCAGGGTTCTATATTAAATCCTTTTTTATGCTCTCATGTGTACACAAAAATATTTTACCTCCATTTTGTTTTTAAATTATTAAAAAAATTTAGAAGATATTATAAGATTTAGTCATGAGATTTCTTTTTCGTTTCTAGACCATTGCTTCTTTGTGATTTCTCATTTTACTCTTGCCTTGTTTTGTACTTTAAGAAAGACCTTAATGATTGATTTCTTTGCTGTTCATTTTTGTTGTTACTGTGATCTGTATTTATTTACTTTTCTTGTATTTCTGTTGTCTGGAGTTGTCGGGATACTTTCCACATTTGTTATAATCCATTTCCCTGCACTCCTTCCCAACCTCTGCCTTATAGATTCCTTCTTTTCCTTCAAAGATGCAGCTCAAATACTACCTTTTATGTGGAATTTTTCCTAAGGCCAATTGCTTCAGAAATTATTTTATATTTAATTACTTTATATACATGTATGTATGTGTATATGTATGTATGTATAGAAATATTTATTCACTTGTTATTTATATGAACTTGTATCCTCCATTACAATATGAACCCTTTACAAGAAGAAATCATTTGCTTATTTGTACTTTTATCCCTAGTGCCTCACAAAGTACCTGCCACATAGTATTGCTTAAATACTTGTTGATTGATTTATAGCTAATTGTTTATTAAGGTAATATGGAACATGTACTAATCATTCTGTTTTCTTTTTTTTGGAGGACAGTTGGGGTTAAGTGACTTGGCCAAGGTCACACAGCTAGTCAGTGTTAAGTGTCTGGGGTTGGATTTGAACTCAGGTCCTCCTGACTACAGGGCCAGTGCTCTATTCACTGTACCACCTAGCCGCACCAATCGTTCTTTTTTCCAAGTTTCTTTCCACATGCTTCCTTTTTCTGTGTATGTCTCATATTGAGTAGTTCCCTCAAATAATTTCTGTCATGATGGTGTTTCAAGCCCACCTTTAGAGCTAATCTTTGATAGTTCAGCTTTTTCTCTTATGATTCTTGTAATGGCAATGATGGCCACTTGCAACTCCTAAAATATTTTTATACTTTTTGTTAAATATGCTGAGAGAATGTGTGTATAATGGCTCTGTCAGATAGCAGATCTTCAGAAATTACTTATTTTTTCATTTAATTATTCTGTTTCTTATAATCCTGTCTTCTGATTCAAAAAAGAGCTTTTTAGAATTTCAGCCCAAATTTGACTTTTTCAAAATCATTTATTCTTCTTTTGATCATTATTTGTAATTTGAGGGTTTGTATTAAATGAAGATTTTCATTGACTGTTCAACTTTTCCCTACTCAATTCCAGTAGCTGTCTTCATTTCTCATTTTGTATAATATAGTACTCATAATATTAATCAAATAGTATCTAATGTGGATATAGTACATATATATATATGTGTGTGTGTGTGTGTGTGTGTGTGTGTGTGTGTGTGTGTGTGTGTGTGTATGTAACCTTAGGGTTTTTTTTAGCAACTGCCTTACATTGATTAGCAGTATATTTTTATGTTACTTCAAGTTGAGTATACTGTTGAAAAAAGGAAGCATGAAGCCTTTCTCTCTATAAGGGGTGAGGTCTCATTCCAGTTTTTCTATGGAACATTAGTGGTACATAATGAAAGGATTTATATCTTTGGTCAGTTTCCTGTGCACTCATGATCTGGTTACTTTAATGGTCAGTGCTGTCTGCCCTGCAGCATTTTCACCAGGTAGGGTATTGGTGTTGGTGTTTCTGTTTTATTCTGACGTATGTTAGGGGAGTGTGTGTGTGTGTGTGTGTGTGTGTGTGTGTGTGTGTGTGTGTGTGTTCTAGAAGTTGGAATGCCACCATGTGCTCTTCTTTCCTCCATTTGAAATTAATCATTATGGCCAGTTCATGTAGGGTCAGCCTGTAAAACTACCCTGCTACTGCACCTGTTTCTTTGACTTTTAGGAATAGTTTTATCACACTGACTAGCTGGTTACTCAATGAGGGGTATCACCAGAGCCCAGTTAACCATTATTTCAGAGATCTTTCTGTGCTTTCATAGCTACTGTGATTGCCTAAAGTTAAAAAATATTCTTACTGTATATCACCCTGCTTGGAATTCTCCCACTTTTCTGTTCCTCTACCCATACCCAACAACATAGATGATGCATTTGGACTTAATTTTTATTATCGTTAGTAGCAGTGGTGATAGTACTAATAATTGTAGCAGCAGCAGTAGCAGTGTTGTTGTTGGTAGTGGTAATAATAGTATTAAGGGTATTAGTATTAGTATCAGTAAGTCTGGGCTTATTAAAAATGAACTTTTTGTAATTTATGATAATGATTTGGTTTTGATCAATGACCTTGTCTTGAATCCCTATCATGGATCCTTCCATTTCTATAAACAAACCTTTTTGACACAACCATTTGCTTGAGCTTTCTTGTCCTTATATTGTTGGATATTAATGTGGATGTGCTGGCCTATAGATGGCCTTTTGTTTCTCATTTTAACTGTTAAATGGTTTTCATTTATCAGTAAATCTGTATCTGTTACATTAGAAATGTCAAGTAGTATTTATTATCATTCTTGCTATCTATTCCTGTGAAGTAGTGTCCATTCCAAAAGTATTTCAGTAGATTTTAAATATATTTATCGTGCACCCTAAGAGTATCAAGCCTGTCCCCATTTTTTGAGATTAACAATAAATATTTATAGAGTTGCCTTTGGGATTACAGACCCAATTTTATTAATATAGTATGTGATTTTTAAAAATACATTTTCAATCTATTATTGTCCTTTTATATCTTTCCTCTGCTAACTAGGAAACTCCACATGGGCAGGGATCTAAACTTTGCATTTCCTACTCCCCCTGCCCCCATCATTTAGCATAATTTTCTGCTTGTATCCAGTGATTTATAAATTTTATATTAAACTAAATAGAATTGAGTTTAAACTAATCTTAAGCATGTAGGTACTAAAAGGGACAAAAATAAGAAAGAATATTAGATTGTAAGAAAATGGAGTTTAGTTTGAGTCTCAACCCTCTGACAGAGTAACTTCATTTCTTTGGGCAAACTGCTTCCTCTCTTAGATCCTTCAGTTTCCTCACCTATAAGATAGTTACCAAAACCCATGGTACCAAGCCCAGCATGCTATATGATTGAGAGTTGGCTTTAGAATCTGGAAGAACTGACTTCAAATGTTGCCTCTGATACAGTCTAGCTTTCTAGGTACTGCAGGCAACTATAAAATTATATGTTACAGATGAGCTGCAAATCTTCCCTGATAGGGAAATTCCACATTAGGAGTTCCACACAGATGAAATCTACATATCTAATCTACATCTTGTACCTACTTCACAGAATTGTTGAATCCACCTCACAAAATACATCACATTCTTTGTATGCAGAGAGGACTATACAAATATCACCTATAATTAGCAAAAATAATCTTCAACATCATAAATACCGTTCTAAAGGATTACAATTTTCTTTGTCTCATTTATTATTATTTAAATCTTAGATTTTCACATAGTAATTTCTGGTTTACATTCCCTAGCTTCTAGTTAAGCTGTTATTCTTAAGCAGAATGTTTTAACATTCTACTTGAGTCATCAGTTGTCAACAGATTGTGGGGGGACCAAGCTGCTGATCAGAGGGCAATTGCAGGAATTTCATTGCTGTACTGAGGCAGGATTCTCTTCCTTTGCCCTACTTAGATCTGGGTCACAGTCTTGGGTGGTGGTCCTGAGCTAAGGAAGAGCACTGGCATGGCAGAGCTTGTGGTGGTTGCAGAGAGGGAGTCCTCCTCACAGTTCTGAGGCAGGTACCTAGAAGTAGCTCTGACAACAGTTGCACAAAATGCCAGAAATTGGGACACAACGCTCTCCACTCTGGAAGCAGAATTCTACCATGGCATAGAGTTCAAAAGTAAAGTAATAGGCTGAGGGAAATGAGCAAACAGAGGAAAAGTTATCTTTAGTTAGACTATAGAATATTTCTTTGGTAACAAAGAAGATCAAAACATAGAACCAGAAGACAACAAAGTCAAACTCCTGCATTAAAAGCCTCCAAGAAAAATATGGGTCGGTCACAGGCCATGGAGGAACTCAGAAAGGATTTTGAAAATCAAATAAGAGAAATAGAGGAAAAATTGGGAAGGGAAATGAGATTGATGCAAGAAAATAATGAAAAATGAATCAACTACTTGCTAAAGGAGATGCAAGAAAATGCTGAAGAAAATAACACCTTAAAAAATAGACTAACTCAAATGACAAAAGAGTTCCAAAAAGCCAATGAGGAAAAGAATACTTTAAAAAGCAGTATTGGCAAGATGGAAAAGGAAGTCCAAATGCTCACTGAAGAAAATAATTCCCTCAAAATTAGAATGGAGCAAATGGAAACTAATGACTTTATGAGAAATTAAGATATTATAAAACAGATACAAAAAAAAGAAAAGAAAATTTAAAAACAATGTACAGTATCTCATTGGAAAAACAACTGATCTGGAAAATAGATCCAGGAGAAATAATTTAAAAATTATTGGACTATCTGAAAGCCATGATCACAAAAAGAGCCTAGACACCATCTTTCAAGAAATAATCAAGGAAAATTGCCCTGATATTCTAGAACCAGAGGGCAAAATAAAAATTGAAAGAATCCACCAATCACCTCTTGAAGAAGATCCCGAAAAGCAAACTCCTAGGAATGTCATAATCAAATTCCAGAGTTCTGAGGTCAAAGAGAAAACATTACAAGCCATTAGGAAGAAACAATTTGAATATTGTGGAAACACAATCAGTATAACACAAGATCTAGCAGCTTCTACATTAAGGAATCAAAGGACTTAGAATATGATATTCCAGAAGACAAAGGAGCTAGGATTACAACCAAGAATAATCTACTCAGAAAAACTGAGTATACTGCTTCAGGGGAAAATATGGACATTGAATAAAATAAAGGACTTTCAAGCATTCTTGATGAAAAGACCAGAGCTGAACAGAAAATTTGACTTTCAAATGCAAGAATCAAGAGAAACATGAAAAGGCAAACAAGAAAGAGAAATCATAAGAAACTTATTAAAGTTGAACTGTTATGTTCCTATGTGGAAAGACATAATTTGTAACTCATGAGACTTTTTCAATATTAGGATAATTGAAGGGAACACATACACACATATATGTGTATTTGTATGTGTGTATATACATATATACATATATATACATACATATATATATATACATATATATATATACACACACATATAGTCTTTCACAGTATGACTACTATGGAAATGTTTTACATAACTACACATGTAAAACCTATATTGAATTGCTTGTCTTCTTTCTAAGTTCTGTTTTTGATCATGGCTTTCTGGAAGTCAAATAATTTTTAAGTTGTCTCTCCTGGATCTGTTTTCCAGGTCAGTGGTTTTTTCAAGGAGATATTT